>ML664175.1:2585303-2725856 GCA_007570785.1 Antilocapra americana | reverse complement strand
TTACAGTTCACGTATTGCTGAAGCCTGGCTTGGAGAATTTTGAGCATTACTTTATTAGCATGTGAGATGAGTGCAATTGTGCAGTAGTTTGAGCCTTCTTTGGCATTACCTTTCTTTGGGATTGGAATGAAAACTGACCTTTTCCAGTCCTGTGGCCGCTGCTGAGTTTTCCAAATTTGCTGGCATATTGAGTGCAGCACTTTCACAGTATCATCCTTTAGGTTTTGAAATAGCTCAACTGGTATTCCATCACCTCCACTAGCTTTGTTCGTAGTGATGCTTTCTAAGGCCCACTTGACTTCACATTCCAGGATGTCTGGCTCTAGGTGAGTGATCATACCATCGTGATTATCTGGGTAGTGAAGATCTTTTTTGTACAGTTCTTCTGTGTATTCTTGCCATATCTTCTTAATATCTTCTGCTTCTGCTAGGTTCATATGATTTCTGTCCTTTATCAAGCCCGTCTTGCCATGAAATGTTCATGTGGTATCTCTAATTTTCTTGAAGAGATCTCTAGTCTTTCCCATTCTATTGTTTTCCTCTATTTCTTTACATTGATTGCTGAGGAAGGCTTTCTCATCTCTCCTTGATATTCTTTGGAACTCTGCATTCAGATGGGAATATCTTTCCTTTGTTTTTTGCTTCTCTTCTTTTCACAGCTATCTGTAAGTCCTCCTCAGGCAGCCATTTTGCTTTTTTGCATTTCTTTTCCATAGGGGATGGTCTTAATCCTTGTCTCCTGCACAATTTCATGAACCTCTGTCCATAGTTCATCAGGCTCTCTGTTTATCAGATCTAGTCCCTTAAATCTATTTCTCACTTCTACTGTGTAATCATAAGGGATTTGATTTAGGTCATACCTGATTGGTCTAGTGGTTTTCCCTACTTTCTTCAATTTCAGTCTGAATTTAGCAATAAGGAGTTCATGATCTGAGCCACAGTCAGCTCCCAGTCTTGTTTTTTGCTTACTGTATAGAGCTTCTCCATCTTTGGCTGCAAAGAATATAATCAATCAGATTTTGGTGTTGACCATCTGATAATGTCCATGTGTACAGTCTTTTGTGTTTTTGGAAGAGGGTGTTTGCTATGACCAGTGTGTTCTCTTGGCAAAACTCTATTATCCTTTGCCCTGCTTCATTCTTTATCAGCTCTATGTATACATACATGCCCTCCCTCTTGAACCTCCCTCTCCTTAGTCAACTTTTGATTGGACACATTTTATAAAAAGTATTTGATCCTCATTTAAATCTTGGGGAAAACATGGGAGACATATTATTTTAAAGTTGGGAAAACCGGAGCTCAAAAGAGGGAACTCCTTAGCCCAAGAAGATAGACGCTTAGCCACAGAATCAGTACTTCAGCCCAAAACTTGACTGTCATATAAATCTATTGGTTCATACTTGCGTGACAGTCAAACCTGTTTGCCCTAAACTTCATTCTTCTATGTTTTTTTAAAAACAGGATTAAAGATTTCATTTCTGAAAGATATCTCTGCAACTTATTACTTTAATTTATGCCATAATTAGTCTTGGAATTGGGTAAATAATACATGTATGTATGTGTGTGTGTGTATATATTTATAGGTTTATCTTTTGATAAAGAGTTATTCCATCTTGACATTTGCTAAAATATATTTACTTTGCCCTTTCTATTTAATTAGTAATCATCACCCAGATCCTACAGTAATTTAAAGCACATTCCTGTGTTTGTAGACATGTGTTCTGGGAAACAAACTCACTCAGAAGGACAGTGCAGATAGTGGAGTCCAGTTTATTACACCGCAGGCCCAAGGCAGTCTCTCCTGTTAGCCAAGGATCCCGACCAGTTTTTGTGAAAACCCTATATACCCTAAGTGTATGTGCCCAAACCCACCTCCCCAAATTCCCTGAAGCTAGTCTGAACAAAGGAAAAGAAAGATACAATCAAAGATAACCCATGATTCATATGCCTTAGGCCTAGGTAGTTAACAATGGACAGTTATCAATAGGCCTGTGGTCATACCCCAATAAGCATAATAGAATTTATGATTCTATTGGGTTACACAGACAATTAGGGTATTCTTTTAGGAGACTGAGAGTCTAGGTACGAGCCCTGGGGCTCTTCCATCCAGGGGGTCTGGTTTTCCATTTGGTATGTCCTTTCCATAGATACTGGGCATATAGCTCAAAGTCCACAGTCCGGCCCAAGATGGAGTCCTGCTTTCAAGATGGAGCCTGTTCCATTTGTTTCCTCCTTCACCTGTGGATAATAAACTTGAGACGTCACATGGCTATCACACCAAAAGGAATGCCAGTGTTCAACCAGGAAAGTGATTGATAACTAAAACAGGTGGTTCGTCATTAGGGCTCAGGAAGGAGATGTTCAGTGAGGTGCAGGGTAAGTGAAGGCATTATCTTACAGTCATCCCTTCCACCATTGGCTACATGGCTCAGTAGGTAAAGAATCTGCCTACCAATGAGGAGATGCTACAGCTGCAGGTTTGATACCTGGGTTGGGATGATCCCCTGGAGGAGGAAATGGCAACTCATTCCAGTATTCTTGCCTGAAAAGATCCCAAGGACAGAGTAGCCTGGTGGACTATAGTCCATGGGGTTGCAAAGAGATGGACAGGACTGAACACGAATTTAGTTACTTTACTGTCCCTCCCACCAGCACTTTAATGGATAAAAATTCAGCTCTGTTATTGTTCAACCACTTTGAGGAAAAAGTAAAAGTATTCTTAGTTCAAAGTGGGAAGAGGTACAGGAGAGATTAGATTTGTACCTTTTCTCTGCTGAATCATGTTTCTTAGAACAAAAGGAAGCAACACTTTGCCAGTGTCTAGAATTTTAGTTCTTTGTTGACTTGAACTCCTTTCAAATCACCCAATTAGCAGCTCCAAGCTTTTATTCCCGACTACCACCTCCCTCAAGCTACTGCTTAGTAAATGTTAAGGGTTTAGCCTCAGTGCTGTATTTCACACTCATGGAATTGGAGTAGCTAAATCTGCATGCAGCCTGCAGACAGCTTCCCCTCTTCCTTATTGTAGTTGGCTGGGAGGCTCAAATAATAAACATTTAACAAGTGGAAAGCCTTTCCCCTCCGGTCTTCTCAGCAGGCTTCATCAGGGACAGTTTATTTGGATTGAGGGGAACCGCCCTCCCCAGGGCTCAATAGTGAGCCTAATACAGAGCTGGTCACCACTGCTGACTTTTCCCTTTTGGGAAAGAAGAGAAAATTATTTTAGCTAGCACTTTCTCTGCTCTCTGACTTGGCTCCCTCTAGGAGTACACGGTGTGCTATTTCAGTGGTCAGTGTTCAGTAAGAAAAGAAGCATAATTTGTTAACCACGTCATATAGCACTGGAAGATGCATTGCAATATGTTTTATATTTCTTATATAAATTATATTTCTCTCATACATTTCTATATAAATAGAAGTGGTTTAGGTTGGTGAGATCTACACATACACACATATTTACACTATATATAATACATATTTTAAAAGTTGTGTATATTGCTAAATATGTAGTACATTGCCAGGAGCTCCTTTTGTAACATTAAAAAACCCCTAATATTTTGTTCATCCTCTCTCTATATATGTATATGTATGTATATACACAGTATGCATATATATATGTGTATCTATTTAATGTTTTATTTGGAATCATCCGAAACTGAAAAATTAGAGAAATTATGTTAATCTGGATACTATTCTTTTTCCTTTTTCTTAGAAACAGACTTTAATTTTTTAGAACAGTTTTAGATTTATAAAAAAAATTAATATAGTACAAAGAATTCCCCCATAGTCTGCATCCATTTTTCCCTATTAACATTTTACAACAGCGTGGTACAACTCTTGAGCTAATACTGACGAATTGTTATTAACGAACATCCACAGTTTATTTAGATGCCCTTCGTTTTTACCTGGTGTTCTTTTTTGTTTCGAGATCACATCTAGGATACTCCCTTACATTTAGGAGTCATTTTTCTCTAGGTTCCTCCTGACTTCCCTTGTTTTGGACGACCTTGACAGTTTGAGAAATGCTGGTCAAGTGCTTTTAGGCAGGGAGACCCTCCTGGAATTTGAAGTTTTTCTCGTGGGTTTTGTGGAGGAAGGCCTCAGAGATGAGGTTCCATTTTTATCACATCACTTTAAGGGTGCATACTATCAGCTGTTTATTTCTTCTCAAATGTAGCTTTCTCCTTTTTTATGGAAACGTTAGAAGATACCAGTTAAAAGCAGCCATAATCTTACTTCCCCTCCCAGGAAGAAAACTACTGTTAACATTTTGGTATATAACTTCCACATTGTCTGTTTTGCAGGTTTCTAAAGGATAAAATACTATTGAATATACTACTTTAAAATGTGTCTTTTAACTTGGTACGTTCTGAAATCCTTAGATGTCAGTAAATATTGTTGTAAATACTTATCAGTGGATATGTGGAACTATATTTTAGTTAGTAATACACTGTTTAAAAATTGTTTTTAACATAAGTAATGCAGTATTATAACTAAAAGCGTACTTGTAGTCTGGTCTTTATTCACATCTTTGGTTTATTTACTTAAATGTGGGTGAATAATCTTGTTAAAGAGCATGAGTGTTTGAAGCTTTTGATAGGTGTTATTACTGATATCATGATAGTATCTATTTCTCTGTATCATAGCCATTGTTGAAGGTTATCGCTTTTCCTGTTTAAGAATTTTATGTAGTTAGATCCATCACTTTTCCCTTTTGATTTCTTGATGGTATTTTTCTAGTGCTTTTCAGAACTTTGCTTTTTAAACATTTTAAAATTATAAGATATAACACATATAAGTGTATGAAATAAAAGTGTATAGCCTAATGTATGATTTTAAAAGGAATTCCCATGGAACTACCATTAAGGTCAAGAAATAAAACATTGCCACCCCATATTCCTCTTTGTAGTCATAACATTGAGCTTACTACTGTCTTAACTCTTAAATTATTTTGGTTTTCTTATTATCTTTTAAAGCTAGTTATTCTTGCCTGAACATTATATGTTAGATTTGCCTTCATTTAGAGGGAACTCATATATCAGGTGGTTTTTCTTTGCTTTTTTTTTTAATAGCTTTGAGATATACAGTTGACCCTTGAGCAACATGAGTTTGAACTGCAGAAGTCCATTTATATGTGGATTTTTAAAATAAACATAGTACATGTATTTTTATTTTACAGGTGGTGGAGGGGGGACCAGCACCCCCAACCCTCCACGTATTCAAGGGTCAACTATATTTCCAGGACCATAAAATTCACCCATTTGGAGTGTACACAGTTCAGTGTGTTTAGTATCCCCAAAGTTGTCCATCTGTTACCACAACCTAATTTTAAAACATTTCAGCTTCCCGCACAAGAAATCCAATACCTGTTGCCAGTCATTCCCTGTTATCCCGTCTGTATTCACTGTGCTGTGCTTAGTCGCTCCACTGTGTCCAACTCTGTGCGACCCCAGGGACCGTAGCCTGTCTGGCTCTGTCAATGGGGATTCTTCAGGCAAGATATACTGGAGTGGGTTGCCATGCTTTCCCCCAGGGGATCTTCCCAACCCAAGGATCGAACCCAGGTCTCCAGCATTACAGGTGGATTCTTTGTTATCTACCAGGGAAGCCCACGAATATTGGAGTGGGTACCTGTTCCTTTGCCCCCAGAACTTCCCCACTCAGGAATCCAACCTGGGATCTTCTGCATTGCAGCTGGATTCTTTACCAGCAGCTCAGGCAAATACTAATTTTCTTTCTATCTCTATGGATTTTCCTGTTCTATATATTTCACTCTAATGGATTTGTATAATATGTGGTTGGCTTCTTCTGTGATTGACTTCTTTCACTTGGCACATAATGCTTTCAAGGTTCACCCATGTTGTAGCATGTATCACTACTTCAATCCATTCTATAGCCAAGTAATATTCTGAATATATTCTGAACAAGTAATATTGTATGAATATAGCACATTTTTCTTGTTTATTCATCAGCTAATGGACATTTATTTGGATCATTTTACTTTTTGGCTGTTAGGAATAATGCTGCAAATTTTTGGGTGGACCTATGTTTTCAGCTTTCTTAGATGGTTTATATGGTAACTTCATGCTTAGCATTTTGAAAAATGGTCAGTTTTCTGAAGTGGCTGCACTATTTTACATTGTCACTGGCAATGAATGAGGGTTTCAGTTTCTTTATTTCTTCATCAGCACTTGTTATTCTCCATTTAAGAAACTATAGTTTCCTGGTGGATATGGAATAGTTTCTTATCATGGTGATTTGCTAATGATGTGGTTTTTACTTGATGCTGATCATGTTGAACAATTTTTCATGTGTTGATTGGCCATTGCTTGTTTTCTTTGGAGAAATGTCTATTCACATCTTTTGCCCATTTTAAAATTGGGTTGTCTTTTTACTGTTTAGTTTTAAGAGCTATTTATATATCCTAAATTTAAGTCTCTTGTCAGATACATGATTTGCCTATATTTTTTCCTATTCAGTGAGCTATCTCTTCTCTTTCTTGATAACATGCTTTGAAGCATGAAAGCCTTTAATTTTATGCAGGCTAACTTACATATTTTTTTCTTTGGTTGCCTGTACTTTTCTAAGAAACCATTCTCTAATCCTAGATTCTGAAGTTTTATACCTGTTTTCTTCTAAGAGTATTATTTCTTACATTATGTCTTGAAATCCATTTTGAATTAATTTTTTGAATATGATATGAGGAAGGGGTCTAATTTTATTCTTTTGCATGTGGATATCCAGTTGTTTTGTACCATTTGTTGAAAAGACTATTTTTCACTAAATTGTTTTGGCACCTTTGTCAAAAAATGAATTGATTGTGAATGTGAGAGTTTATTTCTGAGTTCTCAATTTTATCTCATTGAGCTATATATCTTTATCCACTAGATTGCCATATCTTTGTAGTAACTTTTGAAATTGGAAAGTGTGAGTCTTCCAACTTTATTCTTCCTTTTCAAGATTTCTTTGGCTTATCTGAGTCTCTTGTAATTACATATGAATTTTATGATCAGTTTGTCAATTTCTGCAAAGAAATTAGGCAAGATTGTGGTAAGGATTGTATGGAGCTGTAGAACAATTTGGAGGAATATTGCCATCTTAATAATATTGTGTGCTGATGCCTGAACACTAGATGTTTTTCTATTTATTTTGGTCTTCTCTTATTTTAGAGTACTGGTCATACCCGTTTATAATTTTGTGGTTTTCAGTGTATAAGTCACATGCTTTTGTTAAACTTACTCCAGTGTTTTATTCTCTTGACCGTTCTTTTTGCTGGATTGTTTTCTCTTTTATTTGTTTTTCTGACCTTACCACATAGCTTGGAGTATCTTAGTTCCCTGACCAGGGATCAAACCTGTGCCCCCTGCAATGGAAGCATGGAGTCCTAACCACTAGACCCACCAGGGAATTCCTTGGATTGTTTTCTTAAATTTATTTTCAGGCAGTTCACTACTAGTGTATAGAAATACAATTGATTTTATATATTGATCTTGTATCCTGCCACATTGCTTAACTTGCTAATTAGTTCAAATAGTTTTTTAGTGAATTCCTTAGGATCTTTTATAGTCAAGATCATATCATCTGAAAATAGACATATTTCTTTCTTTCCAATGCCTTTTATTTCTTTTTCTTGACTAATTGCTCTAGCTAGAAACGCTAGTATAGTATTGACAGAAGTGTCAAGAGTAGACATCCTTGTCTTGCAACTGATTTTATGTGGAAGTATTCAGCCATTCTCCATTAAGCATGGAATCTAGCTGTGGGTTTTCTGCAGACATAGGTTTTCTTTAGATTTTTTTTTTCCCACCAACATTTTGTTTGTGAGACTTATATTGTGTAGTGTAGCTGTAGCTCTTTCATTTACATATGTAAATATATGTGTGTGTAGCTTTCATTTGTATGAATATTCCACTTTGTTTTCCTTTCTACTATTCATAGATTCTTAATGTTATTTTCTGGTGCAATGTACATACATTTCAGTTGGGTATATACTTAGAAGTGAAATTTCTTGTAGTACATGTGTTTCAACTTTAATAGACAATGACAAAGTCTTTTCCAAATTAGTTGTGCCAGTTAACCTCCCCACCAGAAGTGTATGAAAATTGTAGTTGTGCTTTATCTTCTTGCTAACGTTTGATATTGTCATTAATGTGTAATGTTATTTTATTGTGGTCTTTATTTGCATTATCATAGGTTACTAATGAGATTGAGTTCTATTTAAGAAAATATGTCTATTGTGTTTATTGATGGCTTGGGTGTCGTGTGTGTGTGTGTGTGTGTGTGTGTGTGTGTGTGTGAGTGTGTGTGAAGGACTTGCTTGTGTCCCTTCTCAGTTTTAACATGATTTTTGTGTGTGTGTGTGTGTTCTGTTGATTTATAGGAGTTTTTTGTTTTTTAGTATCTGTTCTAGATAGGAACTCTTTGGTTATGTATATTACAAATATCTTTTTTCACTCTGGGCTTGTCTTTTTATTCTTTTAATGTATCTCTTGATGAATGGAAGTTCTAAACATAAGTCAAATTTTTCCATCTTCATGGTTAGTACTTTTTATAGTCCCTTTAAGAAAAACCTTTCCTTACTTCAGGGTCATGAAGTTATTCTTTTATGCTGCCTTCTGAAAGCTTTATTGCTTTGCTTTATACTTTAGTTTTGCCATCTACCTGGAATTGCTGTTCTTCTTAGGGTTTTTCTGACTATTCTTGCCTGTTTACACTTCCATGTGAACTTCATGTTTATCTTGTTCTGTTCCAAGAAAAAAAAAATCCTGATAATATTTTCACTAGGGTCACGTTAAATATATATACACACACATATATATAGGTACGTATATATATATGCATTAACCCAGGGAGAACTGATATCTTTAGGATGTTGAATTTACTTATTCAAGAGTATAGCATGTCTTTTCATTTGCTTAAATCTATTTGTCTTTTAAGAGTGTCTTGAAGTTTTTCACATTTAGATTTTACACAATTCTTGTTAAATTGATGCTTAAATATTTTATTTGCAATAGTGAATGGCATGTTCTTTTCCATTATTTCTTCTGAGTATTGTGTATATATATATATATGATTTCTATATTTTAGGTTATAACCTGTTGCATTCTTATTCTCTTCATAGTAGTTTTTCCATTAGATTTAAGGTTTTTTAGATATAATTGTATCATCTACCAATGGAGATAGTTTTATTTCTTCCTTTTCACTTATGTTCCAAATTGCTTTCTCTTTAAACTTAAAATTCCTGTATTTTATTTAGACATTAGTAGTATAAATGCTCTTTCCTAAAGTGGTTTTACCATTGTGCATTCCCAGAAGAAATGTCTTAGAGAGTTTCAGTTCTCTGTCATTGTTAAAACTTGATAGCCAGTCTTTTAAGATCTGAGCACTTCTAGTGTGTGTGTAGTGATATCTCATTGTGGTTTTAATTTGTATTTATCTAATGACTAATAATGTTAAGAATCTTTTGATGTGGTTTGCTTCCTCTTTACTTGATACACTTAGTTGCCATTTTTATATGTTGTTTGGTGTATATATACGGACTGGCGTGCTGTAGTCCATGGAGTCGTGAAGAGCCAGATATGACTAGGCTACTGAACAACAGTATATTGTTTGATCTTCATATATTTCAGGATACAAGCCCTTTGTCAGATATATGTGTTTTGAGTGTTTTCCTCCCCTCTCTGGTTTATCATATCATTTTCTTATGTTGTCTCTTGAAGAGCAAAAGTTTTTTTATGAACCCAAGTTTATTTATTTACACTTCATGGTTTTTGTACAGTTCATGAGTTACTGTAACTCAGTGTTAACAAATTTTTTCTATTATGATTTTAGAAAGTCGATAGTTTTGGCTCTTATATTTATATCTGTGACCCAGTATGAGTTAATTTTTTAGTGTGAGGGAAAATTTGATTTTTTTTATTCCAATAAATCCAATTGAGCTAGTCCCACTTGTCAGAAAAGCTCTTCTTTTACAATTGAATTGCCTTGATATCTTTAATAATCAGTTAATTGTATGTTTGTAGGCCTATTTCTGTACTCTGCATTCTGTTCCAGTGATCATTTTGGTGGGAGCAGTCTTGATAATGTAACTTTATAGTTTTGAAATGGGTTGAACAAATCCTTCAACTTCGTTGTTTTGGCTATTCTAAGTACTTTGCATTTCAAAATAAATTTTATGATTAGCTTGTCAACTAATACAAAATTTGTCCTCTGGACAAATTTGAAACTTTAATTTCAAATTTTGAAATGAAGAATTGACATCTTAAGAAATTGCCACTTGGCACTTACACTTCTGTAAAGCTGAGGAAATTAAAGAAATGGAGTCTTTCAGTTTCTGAATAGGCATGCTATACTTCTCTCTTTATCTAGGTCTTCTTCAATTTCTCTCAATAATGTTTCGTAGATTTTATTAAATGTTTGTCTATTTGTGGTATATAGGATCTTGAGTTGTGATATGTGGGGTTTAGTTCCCTGACCAGGGATTGAACCTTGGCCCCCTGCACTGGGAGCTCTGAGTCTTAGCCACTGGACCACCAGAGAAGTCCTAATGTTTAGTAGTTTTCAGTGTAAAGATTTCCCTTTAGCTGAAGAATTTCCTTTGGCACTTGTTCCAGAGTATGTCTGCAAATTTTTAGTTTCCTTATATGGAAATGTTGTTATATTTGCTGATTACAGAATTCTGGATCAACTGTTCTTTTATTTCAGCTCTTTAAAGGTATGCTCTCCCACTGTCTCTGGCCTCGGTAGTTCCTCAATAGAAATCTATTGTTATTTGAATCACTGTTTCTGTATATAATGTGTAGTTTTTCTCTCTTGCTGTTTTTAAGATTTTTCTTCTTTTTTTCAGTTTTCAGCACTTTCATTATGATGTGTCTAAGTGTGTCTTTCTTTTTAGTTTATTTCATTTGCGGTTCACTGAGCTTCTTGAAAATGTAAATTATGTCTTTTACCAAATTTGTGAAAATGTTGACTACTATTTCTTCAAATACTTTTTCTGCCCCTATCGCTTTCTCTTTCCTTCTGGTTCTCCAATTACAAATAATGTTAAATCTTTTTATGTTGTCCCACAGTTCTCTGAGACTGTTCATTTTTTTTTCCACATTAGATAACTGCTATTGAACTGTTTTCAAGTCCACTCACTCTCTCCTCTGTCATTTCTATTCTGTTGAGCCTGTCGGTTGAATTTTTTTTTAACTTTTAGATATTGTATTTTTTAATGATAAAATTTCCATTTGGTTCTTTTAAAGTTTTTATCCGCTGCTGAAAATTCCTATTTTTTTCACTCATTTCAAGTATGTTTTCTTTACTCATAAAGGCTGCTTTAAACTTTTAAAACTCTCTGTAATATTTCTAGCATTTAGGTTTTCCTTGTTAGTTTTATACTGAGTAATTTTAGATTGTATACTACACATTGTGATTTTTTTTGTTGTATATAGACGTGTATGGGTGTTTTAAATCTTCGTTTATTTTTGTGAGCCTTTGCCACATTGATTTGAGTCTGTCGTGTGTATGTATGTGCCTCTCCAGGGTTAGTCAGTGTGAGACTTGTGTGGTTCAAATTTCAGTGAAATTCTTCAAATCTTT
Organism: Antilocapra americana; assembly: GCA_007570785.1. Taxonomy (NCBI): domain Eukaryota; kingdom Metazoa; phylum Chordata; class Mammalia; order Artiodactyla; family Antilocapridae; genus Antilocapra; species Antilocapra americana. The sequence goes on along the minus strand of ML664175.1, from coordinate 2,714,273 downwards.
GCTGATTTGATACATGCAGTCTGTTCTCTGCATGCATAGTTCAGGGCTTAGACTAAGGCTTGCTCATACACAGAATCCAGAATTCCTTCCTCTGGTCATCTCCCCAGGAATCTTCCTGCACTCTTACTTTATCATTGGTTTAAGCAATTTGGTGTTAATGTAACTTATAATGGTTTTCATGGTTTTTTGTGCTTGAGATTCATTGAGCTTCTAGGTTTTAGGTGGTTTTAATTTTCATCAGATAGAAAAATTGTGGTCATTATTTTTTCAAATATATTTTCTATCAGCCTCCCTACAGTTAGGTTAGAAATTTTGATATACTCTATGTATTTCTGGTCTTCTTTCTCTTTCTTGCTGTGTCTTTATGTCCATGGATCTTTTCTTATGATGTATTAAATATGCTGTTAATCTCATCTAATAGGTATATTTTTTCAGATATTTTAATTTTTTTGTCTCTGTAAGTCCAATTTGTGGCATAAAGTCTTCCATTTCCCTCCTCATTGTTTTTGTGGGTCCCCCTGCCACCTCCTTGAACATATGGCATATACTTAATTCTGTCTGTCATCCCCAGTCATTTTCTGCTGGTTACAGTTCATATTTTCTTTCCTGCTTTATTCACGTTTGGTAAATTTTGATTGGATGCTGGACATTCTGAGTTGTATGCTTTAGATTTTGGACTTTATTGCATAAAAAAAAAAAAGTACTGTTATTCTTTTTCTGTGACATACTTAAGTTACCTGGAATTCATTTGATCCTTTCAAGGCTTCTTTGTAGGCTTCATTAGATCAGATTTAGAACAAACAGCTTAATCTGGGGCTAATTTGGCCTTATTACGAAGGCGGTATTTGATGCTGTGTGACTTCGGAAGTCTCTCCACTATGGTTCACTGAAATACAAAATATTCCCAGCCCTACTCTCTTGCTGTGGCTTTCAACGCCTTGCCCCTGTCTTGAGGTAATTTTCTCACATACACCACAGGTCTCCAGAGCCCTTTTTCTGTGTAGCTACCTTCCTCACAGTGTTTTGCTCCCCAGATTCTAGCCATTTTGGTTTTCCCATACTGAATTCTGCAACTTGGTGAGATTGCAGAGTGGAGCCCCTGGGTTTCCTCTTTCTCTGCTGCGCACTGGAAACTCTCCAGGAAGAGAGCTGCAGCCATTATGGGGCTTACCTTGCTTGCTTTACTTTTCTCATCACTACACTGTGCTGCTTGTTGTCCAGTGATTGAACACCACCATTTCATTTATTTTATTTAGTTTTCTAGCTTTTTTAAAGACACAAAGAGAAAACTGGTCCTTTTAATCCATTATGGCAAGGAACAGAAATACTCATTCCAATTTTAAAATTTATTGACCAAATATAGTGGGGATTAAATTAGCATGGCATTTATTTGTATTATTCTTTTTCTTTCTAGTTGCTCAACTATCCATCCAGACTTAAGAGAGACAGAAATTGTTGATTAGGATAACTAGTGTTTTACTATTCATTTCCTCTTTATTTTCATATTGTTTCTCTTGGAGTCTTGAAGGACATGTATATATAGCATGCAATTTATCAACAGTAAAACTGCATGCTCTACTGAAGTTATATGGTTGAACTCTTTGCAGTGAGGCAGCAGGACTATGCTTAAGAATGGCCTTCCTGTGAATGAACTTATTTCTATATAGGGATGTATCAAAGGCAATAACCTGTGTATGACAAAGCTTAAAATTGTTTTTGAAATACTAGTATATAGTTGGATGGGTTGCAAAGCATGGTTACCAGTGCAGTTAGTTGCTTTTAAGAAATAGCCATGCTTGATTTGTTACTGGATTTAACCTTAAATATATGATCATTTTTTCATTAGCATTGTGGAGCAAGAAGGCCCAGATGAAATGCTTTCTAAAGAGCAGGTCATCTTGAAGCTGAAAGCAGAGGTGCAGCGTTTGCTGGATAGCAACTCTGTGAAGCGTCATCTGGTGTCGCAGTTACAAAGTGATCTCAAAAACTCTCGTAAGAAAATCGAAGATCTCCAAGTGGAGAAGGATGAAAAAAGCATTGAGGTAGAATTTGTAAAGCTGTTTTTCAAGACTTAAAGAAAACTCTTACAGTTTTCACGTTTAAATTAAACCTTTGTCTTTCAGGCATTCATTTGACTTTTTTTATAAGTAAAGTTAATTATTTTCTGCCTATGCTGGATCTACTTTGCTGTGCATGGGCTTTCTCTGGTTGCAGAAAATAGGGAATGGCTCTTTAGTTACTGTGCCCAGGCTTCTTATGGTGGTGATTTCTCTTGTTTCGGAGTGCAGGCTCAGTAGTTGTGGCCCCCAGGCTTAGTTGCCCCTCAGCATGTGGAATCCTCCCAGGGTAGGAATTGAACCCATGTCCCCTGCATTGGCAGGCAGATTCCCAACAACTGGACCACCAGGGAAGTCAAAAAAAGTTTAAAGAAGGAAATGCCACTTAAAGGAATATACTTTCTGGTTACTCTTGGTACCTAATAAATGAGATGCCAATTAGGTAAAATTCCATAACCACAAATCCAGTGAAGCATTCTGTAACAGGGTATCTACATTTCCTCAAGATTGGCTTGATCCAGTAGTGCTTTAACATCTAGTTAAATGCTCCACATTGAAATGCCCTAGCAATTTGTTTAATATTTCCCTGACCCATGTTCTTAAAAGAATAGTCATTCTACAATGAAAAAAATATTAATTGTATGGTGGGAAAGGCACGTCAGATATGTCAGAGTCCTTGAAACCCACCTTTATATCTTTATAAAGTAAGTTAGTGTGCTTACTTTATAGATAAGGTAAATGAAACTGGAGGAATTTGTGACCCTTCTGGACTTAGAGTGAGTCTTTGGGCAAATTGAGACTAAAACGTTGGACTAATGAATAGGTCAAGGTAATTTCTCCAAGATCATGCTATCAGAGGTCTTTAGGGATGTCCTCTTTCAACAGCTGTGTTTTTTACCCTTCTTTGTCTCTAAATCCCAGCTCACCTCTATTCCCACTGGAAAGAAAGATCTAGAAGCTAAGAGGAGAGGGAAGGTAATATATAAGTGTAGGTAGGTGGGACTTGCTTGGTGTTCCAGTACTTAAGACTCTGTGCCTCTGCAGAGGGCACGGGTTCAATCCCTGGCCAGAGAACTTAAGATTCTCCATGGTGTGTGGCGCTGCTAAAAAAAAAAAAAAAGATGTAGGTAGTGTATTCCTTTTCCTCATGGATGGAAATAATATTTTACTTCCTACTTTGGTACTGTTTTATCTCTTGATCCTTTAAGCTAGGAGTTGTATTCATTAAAACAGTCCTATTAAAGCAAAGTGTGCAAGATGTTCTCTGGCGCTTATTATTGTGGAATTTTAATCGTGCCTAGTTTGCTTTCCAGAAATAATAGTGTGCTCTCACTGTGAAAGCCCTACCCAATTTGGTTCTTTCTTCTGAGTAACTTTGTTGATGAGCACATTGATTTCAATGTTAATAAGCAAATAAATGGGAGACTGCTTCCCCACAGCACATTTAACATCTTTAAACCAAGCTGTTTTAACTGTTTCCATATGTTTTTTTAATAAAGAATGGAAATGAAAATTTGTGTTAGGTTAGAGTTGATCAGTTTAATAAGCATTTTGGTGTGAGTATGCTAAGAGTAGGAGGCTGATTTGGGGTCTGAACCTTAGCTCTGGTATCTTGTTGCTTTCTCTGTTCCATTTTGAAATCCCTAGTCAGCGTTTGCTGTACAGATATGGCTGGTGGCCATTCCTTGTGTTGCTTTTAACCTTTCCTTTTGTCTCCACACTCTACAGTCTGTTTTTTCAGTAGATTGGAGGGAGCCATCTCATCTTTGAATACCCTTTTTTTTTGGCCAGGTAGCCTTCTGCCATCGGAGAAGGCAATGGCACCCCACCCCAGTACTCTAGCTGGAAAATCCCATGGACGGAGGAGCCTGGTAGGCTACAGTCCACGGGGTCGCTAAGAGTCGGACACGACTGAGCGACTTCACTCTCACTTTTCACTTTCATGCACTGGAGAAGGAAATGGCAACCCACTCCAGTGTTCTTGCCTGGAGAATCCCAGGGACGGGGGAGCCTGGTGGGCTGTCGTCTATGGGGTCGCAGAGTCGGACACGACTGAAGCAACTGAGCAGCAGCAGCAGCCTTCTGCCGTAGTGATTTCTGAGCAGTCTACGTTTGGTTTTAAAGTGAGACTGAATTCAGTCCTTGATGCTTATGGCTATTCTGCTTCAACTTAACTATATAGGAATCTCTTGAGAGTATTGTCTTGATAATTCTATTTGCTCAGTAAATATTTATTGAATTATTACATATATTGACCCATTTCCTAGATGGGGAAGAGGGAGAGGAGGTATTAATTTAATGGACAGGTGAGTTTTTAAAATAAGCACTCAAGTTCTCAGTCATCTCATTAGCAGATGAATGCCTTCAAACTTGGCCTTTGCATCCTGTTTCTCTCATCTTTTTCTCATGGAGCTCCCTATTTAGTCTGTAAAGTCAGAAAGAAGGGTTGGGGAGGTATGTGGTTTAGATTTTGTTTTTTTGTAAAGCTACCTTATGCAAGTCTAATGGGATTCAGAGATGAAAGAAATAATGGCCATTCTATGAAGGAACTTCGATTCTAGAATAGTGCTATCCAGTGGAAATATAATAATGCCATATATGTATAACTTAAAATCTCTAGTAGTCCCATTACAGTAAAATAGGTGAAATTGATTTTAATAATTTATTTAACCTAGTATATACAAAATATTATCTTCTCAATATGTGATCAATATAAAATTATTAATAAGACAGTTTATTTTTTGTGTGTGCTCTGCCCTTGAAATCTGGCACGTATTTTCTCCTTATGTTTCTATTTGGACAAGTCACATTTCAAGCACTCAACAACCATACGTGGTTATTGGCTACCATAGTCAATACTATGGGTCTATAAGAAGATGGGCGTGTATAACTTTGTATAATAAGGATGATACTAATTACAAAGTGCTATGAGAAGGAATAACTAACCGATCTTGGGGGTGGTGTGAGATATTAAGGTAGCCCTAGTGAAGTCTTTGATCTCTGTCCTCAAGGATAAACCCAGGGGGAGAAAGTGGAAAGGGACATTTCAGCCTTGAGCGGACATACGTAAGAGGATGTAGCAAATAAGCTAGAAGTATATTATATAAACTTAGTCTTTCTGAAATCTTTATTGAAGCTAAATTCATTAATGTCTCTCAATTTTTTTTTTTTTTATTGTGGCTGCACTGGGTCTTCGTGGTGCGCCGGCTTTCTCTGGTTGCTGCGCACGGAGCAGCAGCTCTCTGGTTGCTCTTGTGGAGCGTGAGCCCTGGAGTGCACGGGCTCAGTAGGTGCAGCAGGCGGGCTTCGTTGCCCCGCAGCATGAGAGATCTTAGTTCCCTGACCAGGGATTGCACCCGAGTCCCCTGCACTGAAAGGCAAACCCTGGACCACTAGGGTAGTCCTTCTTGATTTTTCAGAAAGAACGATCATAGCTAGCATCAAATCTGGAGCTTAATGAAATGATGTTGAACTTTTGTGCTTGGTAAGAGAAAGAACACAATAATTTAAACTTCCCTGTATGTCTTTTTAAAGAGAACTAGGCCATCAGGATTCTCCTCTAAAGCCTTTATGTATTAGGAAGGGCAACAAAAATATTTTCTATATAATCTTTTTTGACAGATTCTTTCATAGATGTTTTCAAGGTATTGATATGTTTATTTCTTTATAAATGCCTTTAGTATGTTTTATATCCATTTCTATCCATCTTATATAGAACAATTTAAAGTTACTACGGAGTTTTTTTTTTTTGCTTTTATGTCTTATGACTATTCATAGCAGTACTGCTTTATGACATTTCCAGGATAATATGTGATCAAATTGAGGAGTCTGCCCATACGGTGATTACACTGCAGTGTGCAGTGATTAGGGGTGGGTTAAATACTATGCTGTTTATTCCAGTTGAACAACTGGGCCATTAAGGTAGAATGTGGCAAAGGCCTTAGGAAAACCAGGCTGGCTTACTAGCAGGCAGGGACCACATCGACACTGAATTTTTTGTAAGCTTAAGAAATAAAACACAGAGCCCTTTCTGTGTGTGATACTTAATAGAGATCGTTACCTTACCACAAGCCGGGGTTGAAGCCATGCTCTGATTCCAAGGGATTTGATAGGCAATGTTCAGTAGCCAACTCAGAAGGGTCCTGGCTAGAACTTTCTGAGACATAGAAATTAGGAAGATAGTATAAGAGTTGGTATATTACATTTCTTGGGTTTTTGAAGATAATGCCTTCAGTATTCCAGCTTTAGGGAGAGAAATTTTGTTGCGACATTCAAATTGTCCTTCTCTTTTGAAAGACCTTCTTAAGAATTTTGTGCCAACAATTACTGCAAGTACCAAGTCCCAGTGTGTCTGCAGTATGAAAATATGTCAGAATTGAGTGCAGTAGCTAGCCTTGAAGATTGTTTTTTCAGGGTAGCAGTAGGATGTTACTTTCATTCTAACTAATAGAAACTCACTAATAGGGAAGGAATCACAAGTGAATGTCGTAAACCTTAAAAAGTAGAGGCCATGTTTAAAAAAATAAAAGCCATTCTAATAAGTCAACAAAATCTTTTAAAGTCTCAGTAATACCCCCAAGTCTGGAAAGCTAACAGAGTAGATATTCTTATCTCCTCTCTTTTCTGACTGGGACAGGAGCAATGGCTTCTGGGACATGATGGCAGGCGAACCAGCAAAGCCAGCAGCTAGAGCAGACTCCCTCTGAAGGAAATGAAGACTAAGTGGGAAAAAGGAGCCAAAGCCTTGGGGTTCTGTCACCCCACGTAGAATGAGATACACATACCTCTTTTTTCCCCCCCAGTTAGTAGAATGAACTTTGGTACAGATATATTTTAAACACTGAAGAAGATACCTCAGAGTTCAGGTAAATAATAAAACCAACAGGTCGATTAGAGTAGATATTTAAAAAAAAAAAAAAACTTTGACCCCTTGAATGTACAAATAACTTATAAAAATGGATAAAATACTCAGGTAGTAAGAGGAAAATGCTAACCTATTTATATCTGGGAAGATAAAGAACAAGTGAACAATGAAGGCATTTAAGAGGTTGCTCTCTGATGGCGACACAAGAAATGCAAATGAAAACATTTTTGGAGACCCTTTCTCCCATCAGATTCAATAATCATTCAGTCACTGGCCATTTGTGGCAAAGAGAGCTGGACAGACTCTTGTACTACCTGACAGTATACATGTGTACCAGCTTTCTGGAAACAATTTGCCAAAGTCTATCATGAATTCCTATTGAATAAAATGTATGAGTTAATATTGATGAAATATGCTAAGCCTAATGGGTGAGAGTATGATGAAAAATAGAACGTTTGCATAGTCTCAAAAGTGTCTGAATAATATACTTACTATTAATTGCAAAATGGTAACTTTATAGTGGAGGTGCCTGCAGACAGGGCCTTTGACCTTCAGCAGTTAGTTGATCATCACCAGTGATGAGGCATACTGAAGTCATATGTCTCCTCAGAAGTGTTCACGTCACTTCTTCGGTATTCATGCCAAAAATTCATAACCTAAATTTAATAATGCAGTGACATCAGAAAAGCTCAAATTGAGGGACAGCCTACAAAATAAACGATTAGTACAAGTACTCTTCAAAAATGTCATGAATTTGAAAGACAAGGACTGAAAAAAACTGTCCTAGATTGGAGGAGACTAATAAGATATGACAAGTAAATGCAATGTAGAGTTGTAGATTGCATCCTGAACCAGAAAAAGAACATTTAGAGGAAACTTGGACTATTTTGTATAAGGCGTGTAGATTGGGTAATAGTATTGCATGCTAGTTAGTTTAATGGTATTGGTCATTGTGCTCTGGTTATTTGTACTGTTTTTGTACTTTCTAAGTATGACATTGTTTGAAAACTAGTGCTTAAAAATTTTTAAAAACCTGAAAAACTTTTGATTTCTCTTTAACATTTAGACTAAAACAGATACCTCAGAAAAACCAGCTAATCAGATATGGCCTGACTCTTCTGACATGATCGTCAAAGATGATATCCTGCAGCTTAAAAATGAAATTCAAGTTTTACAGCAACAAAATCAGGTGATTAAAAAACTTTCCTCTATTTTATGAGAAATCTCATGACCTCATTCAAAAATAGAGAGGTACTATGACACAAAGGTATTAATGGGCAAGTACATTAGCAGGTAATTAGGATTCCAGTTGTTTCCTTTTACTACTGGTCATGTGGTAGTATTTTCATTGGAAGGTAAGTTAGTATAATTCCAGCTTCCTGTCTGCATAATTGCAAGGCTGTTGGAGGTATTCTTTCCTCCTTAGGCAGCTCTTGACCAAAAAGTAAAACCTTGCTTATTTATGTGATTGGGAAGATTATTGTATTCTTAGACTTGTTAGAAAGCCACAGTTAGCCAATTCTTCACTGATTGAATGCTTTTATACAAGTTTTTTTTAACATTTACTCCTATCAGAAAGCTACTTTACAAGCCTATACTCTTACAAAGCCTGAAGAGACTGTTATAAAATTATGAAAATGATATTATGTCAAAAAATGTTACAATGAAAGAGATAAGGCACAGAGGATATCAGAAAATAATATTAGACTAGTCAATAAAGGTGTTTATTTCCTCTAAATACTTTATTCTTTTGTACCCAGGAACTTAAAGAAACTGAAGAAAAAATGAGAAATACAAATCAAGACTTATGCAATCAAATGAGACAAATGGTACAAGATTTTGACCGTGATAAACAAGAAGCTATTGATAGGTGAGGTATAGACAGAGGCCTCCCTTCTCCCATCTCCTATTCTCTCTCCCTTATACACCCCCCTCCAAAAGATTCAAGTAAAATGATGGGGGTGAACCCTCCCCATTGAGATCATAAATTGGAGAAGATGAGTCCCTGGCTTCTCAAATTAGAATTTGGAACACACTTCCATAGAAATAATGTTACGTAGTGGGTTGAGTTCTATAGAACCATCCAAACTGTAGTTCATTGAAACAGTAGAGCTTAGTGGCTTAACAATTTTTTTTTTTAATAAGAAAGAAATTTGTGGGAGGAAATAATGTCTTCTAAATACAAAGTCATAAACTTGGAAACAGACTTTTGGAACATAACTTATGTGTGAGTTGGGTGCTTTAGTATTTGCATTTAATATAGATAACTTTGAATTTTGGAACCACACCCTCTGTTATTTCAATTATTTTTTTATAAACAGGTTCTAAACACAGACTGTTATACTCTGTGTGAAGGACTAGGGCATTCACACATCTAGGTTTCTAATTTTTCTCTAGAAACATATACAGAAAGAAAATGTTGAAGATTCTCATAAGATCATCTATTGAAAGTTAACTATTAACACTTTTGGTTGGGGAATCGGATCTTAATTGTGTTTTGCATTCGAACGGAAGGAGTGAGAAGGAAGGGAGGGAAACCAGTTCATCTTGCAGTTTCTGGTAATGCTGGGCATTGCCTTAGATTCTGCTGTCTGTCATCTGTCTCTAGGTGTGAGAGGACTTACCAGCAGCACCATGAAGCCATGAAAGCCCAAATACGGGAAAGCCTGTTAGCAAAGCACGCTTTGGAGAAACAGCAACTCTTTGAGGTTTACGAGGCGACTCGCTTACAACTTAGGTGAGAATGCAAGTCTCGCTGCTCTTGAAGGTGTAGAGACAGCTTTATCTTATCCCATCATTTAGGGGAAAATTGTTCGTTCTGCAGCCTTACATTCAGTTGCTGGTTTTGTGTATCCAAGGTCTGACTTAGATAAAGTGAATAAGGAGATGGCGGCTGTGCAGGAATGTTACCTGGAAGTGTGCCGAGAGAAAGATAACCTAGAAGCGACCCTCAGGAAGAGCCTGGAAAAAGAGCAACAGGCACAGGAGAAGGTACAGAACAAGTTCATGTCGTGCTCACTTCATTGCTCTTTGAAACCAGTGCACACATTCTCTTGGGGGACAGGGACGGCTTCTGTAGAAGGCTCTTTACGTTTGACCGATTGACACGAATTCAGCTCACAAAGTCCAGTGAACATTGAAATGATCATTAAAGCCCCGGTAGAAAATGGCAGATCCATAGTAGAAAGTGATTCTCCCGTGTAGATTTCTAAGAGACCAAAGAGAGTTCTATAAAAATAAGTGAGGTGGACCAGAGTCACTCTGAGTCTGAAGCCCAAACGTGTGTGTGTGTGTGTGTGTGTGTGTGTGTGTGTGTGTGTGTGTGTGTGTTGGCTGCTCAGGTGGTTACTCCCAGCCCTGTGAGCACTGCACTAAGTATCCCCCTCAGAGCCCTTTTCCTCTGACCCATTTCTCTCAGGACGTAAGCATCCATTTATTCTGGGGAAAAGGGCAGAAATTTGAACTGGGGTATTGTGATACAGGAGGTGATGATGAAGGGCTGTGGAGAGGAAGGTCAGTTTAAGTGTCACCTCTGTCCAGGGAGGTCTTGTCATTCAGGGAAGCTGGAGGGGCTGCAGGTCCTCTGTACTCCTGCCTGAATCTTCCAAGTTGCCCTTGGCAAGTGTCCAGCAGTCAAATCACTTAAAAGCAGTCACCCCTTCTGTCTTCTTCCCTGTCCTGACCTGAGCCTGATCCAGACACCCATCCGCCTTTCCCTTTCCCTTGAGACCAGCCTGTAGACCACAATCTGAAAGCCACCTGCATCAGAATTAGAAAATATTTTTAAAGGCTTGAGGAAATGTTTTTAACAGAGATTTCTGAATAAGTTATAATAAAGCTTGGTGATTACTACCATCACACTTGGAAAGAATGGTAAGGAGCAGGTGAGGAAGTCCAGTTCATTTAATATTTTGATTATTTTTGAACAGGTTAATATGGTAGAAAAATATGCCATGTATACATACCATCTAGTGAAAAAAGAACTAAGGGGAGATGTTTTAGTTTTGCTGGTGAAATAAAAGCTAGAAAGTGTCTTAAGTTACCCTAGAAACTAAAGACTTAGCTCAGTAATGTTTAAAAAAATTCAAATAGGGAGAAGATCTGGTGTGATTGTTTTCTTTCTTTCTTCCTTTAAATATATAAATTGGCAAGAACATAAGAGCATTTCTCTCCAAGAGGTCATTCTTTTCGGAAGTAGATTTCCTAGTGCTTTTAAAGGAATCAATTTAGCTGTAAAATTTCACCCCCCATAATCGATCAATTGCAATTAGTAGCTGGTAGTAACTGGTATTTTGGCTCATAAATTCTTGTGTGCTGGGGCAAGAAGGAAAGTTACAACTATTTGGGCCTTCCAAAAAACCCTACAAGTTAGCCTTTTCTCTTTAAAATTTTAAATTGCCATACAGTAAAATTGATTCTTTTTCATTTGATGTCCGGTTTTATAGATTTTTAATCCATGTGTGGGTTGAAACAGAACAATCTCATTACCCTAAAAGACTCTACTGCGCTATCCGCTGCACTATACCCATCCCTCATTTAAAGGGCCAGTGTACTTAAGGGCAGTAAAAGTTGGACTCTTTTCTTCTCTAGATATTCTTTAGTTTTTTAATTTAGATTTATATGAGTCCTTTACAAAGCTTAGTAGCCTTCATAAGCCATCAGAGTAGAATTCCTTTACATTTATGAGACTTTAATTTTTTTGTATCCTCCAGAACTAGACAAAGGTATGTATTTATACACCAGTGTACTTTCCTAGGAATTGTTTCACATTCACACAGTGGGAGAATCTTACTAACTTGAGCAAGCTAGGGAACTGTTAGGGTAGTCTTTCTCTGCAGGACGTCAGTCATTTTTCCTGTAGTTGGTCTTCAGGTCAACAGCTTTGCTTGGATACAAAATGTATATGACAGGCAATGCTGTGAGTCCCCAGTTGTATTTCCCTTTTTCATATGTCATCTTTCTGAAACACTCATTGAATCAGGCTACAGGTTAAGTACAAGTTCAATTCCAGCCTTTAAAGCTTCTATTCACAGATGTTAACCTGGCTTGTTCATATACACAGGAACCTTCAAACTGGGTAGTAATCAATAAAGGCTATGAATCTGTGAGCTTCCCTGGTGGCTCAGACAGTAAAGAATCTGCCTGCAATGTGGGAGACCTGGGTTTGATCCCTGGGTTCAGAAAATCCCCTGGAGAAGGAAATGACAACTCACTCCAGTATCCTTGCCCGGAGAATTCCACAGAGGAGCCTGGTGGGCTACAGTTCCTGGGGTCGCAAAGAGTTGCACATGACTGAGTGACTAACACACAGATACACATGAGTGTGTAGACAAGGAAAAGATGCTTGATGCTGCCATGCATAATGCCATTCCTACACACCATCTGAGGCTTGTTTATACAGTTGTAATCCATATTAAATCAGCCTTTAGAAGTTAGATTTTCTTTGACTGTCAGAGGCATGCAAAACAAGTTTCAACATTTTAAAGCTATCCAAGTATTCCTTCCCTCGAATGATAAAACTTTTTGAATTAAATATTCCTGTAGTATGTTCAAATGACAGATTCCTGTGACCAACAAATTTGCTCTTCTTCTGTAGAGTTGGAAGCAAGGTTTTCCTCACTGTGATGAATTGCAGAAATAGCCACACTTTCTTCCTATTCCTGAATGTGGGTCTCCTTGCAGTGTGGCTTTGTAGCTGTTCTCAGTTATAGATAGTCTGTTTCTCTTCCCTTGAATCTGACCTTGGCCAAATGACTTACTTTGGCTAATGGGATATTAGTAAAAATTATGTAAAAAGACGCTTAAAAAGCATTTATGTGTTGGTCCTTGGAAGCTTGATACTCTTAGGAACCCTTTGTCCAAGCACCATGTGAAGGATCTGGAATAACTACTCAATTATGAGACATGTGACCAAGTCACTGTGTCATCCTGGTGACATTGAACAAACCACCAGGCATGTGAGTGTTGCCATCTTAGACCACTGTAGCCCCAGCTGTCTACAGAGATCAGCTGAGTAGGCTCAGGCCATCAGCACCACCCAGCTGATGCACAGAATCATGGGAAATAAGAGACATTTGTTGTTGTCGCTGTATTGTCTGGTTTACTATGTAGTTAAACTAATAAACTTAGGGGCTTCCCTTGTAGCTCAGTCGGTAAAGATTCTGCCTGCAGTGCAGGACACTCGGGTTTGATCCCTGGGTTGGGAAGATCCTCTGGAGAAGGAAATGGCAACCCACTCCAGCATCTTTGCCTGGAAAATCTCATGGACAGAGGAGCCTGGTGGGCTGCAGGCCATAGGGTCACAAAGAGTCGGGCACGGCTGAGTGACTAACACCTAAGCTAATAAATTCACACATATAGACACACAGAAAATTAGTAGCAGTTTTCTTCTTTGCGTCAAAAGGAAATGCAGATACATATAAAAACAACTCCTAAAGGAAAGGCACAAACAGATAAGACAATTTACGGATTTCTTCTACAGTCAAAACAATAACAGTGATATATGGCCTAATATGTGACAATGGACAATTTTCCTGACTATGTGGATGAGACTGTCCTATAGTCTTAGTACAACTGCAGTCCCCATGATGTGACTGAGGAGATGGATCCCTCAGTCCCTAGGAGGTTTTCCAAAACCATACAACACTCACCAAACATAGATAACATCTTCTTGGTATGTACCAGTGGTGGAAAGGACTCAGATAGCAATTAAGGTAGAAATAATCAAGGTCAGCTGTGGACCAGAAAAAAATGCAGACAACCATATAGTCATGAGTCAGAAATAATGCTGAAGAATGAGAACAAAAGCTCTGTTGCCAAGTAGCACTAGGTATGTGAGATGTACTTCCTTGGTATTGTAGTCTGTAGACTTAAATGTGTTTCTTCTCGTAGCATCTTGGCAGGACTTCCAGAAGACCCATTTGAGTAGAGTTTTGAGTTTTCAGAATAGAAAATATTATAGGAATAGTTCAAATTATTAAATTTTAACCGACACTTGACAGTTCTTATTTGATAATGCTTTAGCTAGTTTTGGTAAAGTTTTGTCTTTGATAATGAAAAAAGTACTAATCTGAATTTGTTGAAGGTTGCATAACTTTTAGAATAGAGCAGTAAGAGACTTCCCTAGAGGTTCAGTGATTAAGGTTACATGCTTCCACTGTAGGGAGCACAGTTTTAGTCCCTGATTTGGGGAACTAAGATCCCACATGCCTTGTGCCCTGCCCCCTCCCCCCAAAAAAGAATAGAACAATAATTTTGGGCTTATCTCAGAATACAGATCTTTTCAGAAATGTTAATTTTCCTGGGCTGTGATACCTCACGTGTCCCATGATGGCTGGGCTGTAAACATAAATGTCAGTTTCACTTTAAAAAAAGATATTTGGTCTTCTGGGAGTATTTATTTATTAGATGTATCTATTGTACTAGATGCCTTTTGTTTTAATGTATCCAACTGTAAATTTCTTATCAAAATATGTGAGATATAGGCAAGTTTTTACAAGACAACTTATTCAACTGATTGAGTTAGCAGATAGGAAGTTCACTTGTCTCTGTTGCTGTTGTCTATTACATGCATATAACTATTATTTTATAAATTTGACTTGGAGAACATTAGTGTCATATGAGATACTTATTTGAATTTTGTTTAAAGAGACAGCTATTGGAAGAAAGAGAAGAGTATGTAAGGAAACTACAGGTGGAACTTGAAGAAAAGTACCAAGATACCCTTGTGATGGAAAAGGACAAGTGGCTGAAAGAACACGAAAGTAATATTAAGCAGCAGGTTGAAAATGAAGTGATATTAGCGAAAGAACACTGGGATAAGGAACAGAAAGAGGTGTGGGTTAAAATTTCTTTCTAGTCACTATGTTTAAAAAATGTATAGTACTAACTGTTGAGAGAGAGCTCTTCCTGAACTGATATTTTTAATAGCTGAGTACATAGCCAGTATTCTTGCTTGGAGAATCCCATGAACAGAGGAGCCTGGTGGCCTGTAGTACATGGGGTTGCAAAGAGTTGGACACGACTGAGCAACTAACACACAAACACACAGACATATGTAATCATTTATTTTATGTCTTTGAATTGGGCTATTTGCAGTTCACACCAGTCTTATTTTTTAAAACTTCCCACCCCTTAACTCTTTAGCCTAATTCAGGAAATGTGCTTTGAGGGGTACTTTTTTAATTTTTCAAATGAAACAGCAATCAAATTTCATATTGTGAAATGATTCTGATAACTCGAGACCAATATAATTAATAAATAATTAACGTACACTGTGGATTAGAAGATAGAAGTAATGATTGGGTAGACTTGGAAGTCTAAAACAAAACTTCTGTTAACCTCTGTAGCAAATGAGGTTACGAAATGCTCATAGTTTCCAAAAAAAAAATGAAGAACCAAATTATGATCTTAAAAACTTAGTTGGAAGTGAAATAAAGTTCTCAGACTTATTTAAACTAGGTTCTTTTGTCCTTGCTATTGCTATTAATTCGGGTTAGGGCTATCTCAAAATGGAATCATAGACCATTGTCCTGTCATTTGACCTTCCTACTCATCTCTCATCCCTTCCCTCAAATTTCATCAGTTAAGTGCTGGCACTTGGAATTCCTTCACTAGTCATTTTTTAATATAAAAATACATTCTGGAGTGTATCTAGCCATGGGTCTATAAAAGTATAGATGGCACAAAACAAATGCCCTATTTTTAAATTACTGCAAATTGGTTTTTAGTTGGACTTTTTAACTAGTTATTTACTAGGTGGAGGAGTGAGACAGTATAATGCTTTTGTGAGAATGTCAGGAAAGGATAAATCAAAACAGCCCTCTTAAGATGGCCCTTTTGAGAGAAGCAATACAGCCAGCAGCTGTGGTAGTCAGGGAGGCAATCTGAAAACCCTGGATACCCAGGAGGTGGGAAACAGAAAAAAGGAAAAGCAAATTTTGCTATTTCACAATGTTTCCCCCTGCTAGTTATGTTTGGGTTCATCCTACTGCACTGCTGAAAGTCAGATTGTTAAGACATTCTTCCAGTAATGCCCTCCTCTTGAATGCACAGCTGACAGTGCAGTTTAATATAACAAACAAGATTCTAATGCGTTCAAGTAAGTCAGACTATTTTTAAATTGTTCAATTTTAGGTTCATTAATTATATTTACCCCTTGCCTACTTTGTGGAAACTCTGATTTGACATATTCATAGCAGAGATTTTCTTCATTTTTTTCCTTTTTTTTTTCCCCATCATACCATCATTGTAGTGGCAATGTGAAAGTTTCCATCATGAGAGCACGATAACCTGATCTTATACAGCATACTTAAACCTCCCATGTGATTTGCGTCCCGTAGATAAAGAGCAGCTTCCAGGATTCTGTGAGGAGATGTTCTCATTGACTACATTTCAAATCCTCACGTGGTTACAGCAGTAATGTCTAGATGGTTCTCAAACCATCTGTGGTTGCTTTTTTAGCTACCTCTTAATTCTAGTTTTTGCTTATTTGAATATTTTTCTCTTCATGCGATTTTTCTTCTGAAAACAGATCACACAAGAACTGATTCAACAGCTTGAAAAGGAGTGGCAGTCTAAACTGGACCAAACTATAAAGGCGGTGAAAAAGAAGACCTCAGATTGTTGCAGCCAAACTGACCAAGAAACCACCACTGATGTTATTTCCAAGAAAGAGATGGCAATCATGATAGAAGAAAAGACGCGAAAGATCCAGCAAAATTTAGAGCAAGAGAAGGAAACAGCCATCAAGGGGAACTTGAAGAAACTTGAGTTTGAAATGGAACTCAAATATTGTGAAAATATTGCCAAACAGGTAATAGGCAGGTTTACTATAGCAAAATTGATAGAATTGCCTACTAATGAAAACCTGTAAAGTGCTGCCATTGAACTTGTTCATAACTTTATACTTAAATATTGTGCACCCTAAGGTAGAGTAACAATCTTATGTTCTAAAATTTTCACTATGTTCCTGTCACAAAAGTATCAACTTCTCAGTTTTTCTATATATTCTTTCAGTGTACAAAATTTTGCTCCTCTGAGGTCGGTCTAAATATTAAGATGACTGAGGTTAATGATGATGGTTTGACATCTGAATGAAGCACAATTTACTTACGTATCTTTTGTATCTAACTTTATGGAAAATATTTCACTTAAAGTAGTTATAGATAAGTAAACTTAAAGTGAATAAGATATTTAACAATATTTGTGCTGAGACTTTAATCTGGAAGCTTGCCCTTTAAATGTGATTTTGTCTGTAAATCCTGTGGCCAAAAAGTGGTGTCATCACCTCCCCTTGGAAGCACTCAAAAAGGTAGCTCATTTTTAACTGGGGCCATTTACTTGGTTCCGAGAAAGGTCAGGCAGAGAAAAGCACAGCTCTGGGTTAATAGAATAAAGCTGAGTTATTATTTTGTCAATATTATCTATTACAGTGATGCTTAAAATTTTTTTTTCTCAGGATGTCTTTACAGTTTTAAAAATTGAAGACTTGAAACAGCTTTTCCTATGTTGGTTGTATTTTTTTTTTTACTGTATTGGAAAAAAAATGCAAGAAAACTTAAAAAAGTAAGAGTCCTTCTGCACATTTGCCTTTGGCTGTGGGCTTCCCTGATGGCTCAGAGGTTAAAGCGTCTGCCTGCAATGCAGGAGACCTGGGTTCAATCCCTAGGTCAGGAAGATCCCCTGGAGAAGGAAATGGCAACCTACTCCAGTATTCTTGTCTGGAGAATCCCATGGACTGAGGAGCCTGGTAGGCTAAAGTCCACAGGGTTGCAAAGAGTCGGACACTACTGAGAGACTTCACTTTTACTTATCAGGGGATTAACACATTATATAGCATGTAGCCTCTGGAGAACAGTACTATCTACACATGAAAGAATGGGAGTAAAAAAGACAAAGGAGGTCCAAATATTTTGAAAATAAGTTTGACCTCACAAACCACCTTACAAGAGATCCTCGGACCTTAATATAATATTACTTATTATGTATTTTAAAATTTTAGATCTGTTAATGTAAAGTCTTAAGATAATACCTATATAAATTGTTATACATGATTTTACAAGGGATCCTGGAGGTATGGAAGCATAGGAAAGTATATGTAATTGTATTAAGAACATTTTCAGTCAGTTAAGAAAATAATTTTCTCAGCTGTTGAAGTTTTGAACAGAGTTAATAAAGTGTTTTATTGGCAAAGAGACATATTTAAGGGTGCTGGATTGGTATTTGTATAATTACAGATCTTGTGAAGAAAAACAAAAAAGCAGGATGTTGTACAAGGAAATGTTTGCAGTAACTTATGAAGGAGTATAAATTTCTGTAGGAGCTTTATCTTTTCCCCATGTTTTTAACTCCCTAGAATTTACCTGTAAATGTATTTAGCATCTTAGTGACAAATTTAGCCCCTTACATCAACTCTGCTTTTGTGTTTATGGTCATATGTATATCTGGATATTTTGAACAAGGAAATAAGGAAAGATTAAATAATCTTATTATTAAATAATAAATAATATTATAATAAATAAACAATTAATAATTATTTATAATTAATAAATAATTAATAAATAATATTTAATAATAAATAATATTAAATATTATTAAATATTATTATTAAATAATAAATAATAATATTATTAAATAATAAATAATCCATGGTATTGGATTGTTGGTTGTAATGGATTTACAACCTGATCACCCTCATAATTCAGCCTTGTAGTTTTGCTTGACTTGAAGTATCCCCCTTACTTTATAGTCACAGATTGAGCCCTGACAGCAAGAAAAATTGCCGAGTATAAGGCTCTAAACTGTGTTGCTCCATTTGCCTGTGTGCACACATTGATACATACGTCAGGCACAAGGACCGAGAAGGTGGTGTGTATACTGACTGCACAGAGGCCAACACCAAGCAAGCTTCCTGCATGTCTTCTTTTTCACCCTGAGATAAACAGGAGTTTGTTGGAAGTGGCAATCTGGATAATTTTCTATTAATGATGGTGGTGGTTTACTCGCTAAGTTGTGTCTGACTCTGCAGCTCTGTGGACTGTAGCCCACCAGGCTTCTCTGTCCATGGGTTTCCCAAGCAAGAATACTGGAGTGGGTTGCCATTTCCTTCTCAAGGGATCTTCCCTACTCAGGGATTGAACCCAGATATCCTGCACTGCAGGTGGATTCTTTTTCAGGTGGATTCTTTACTGGCTGAGCCACCAGGGAAGCTCTTTCTATTAACTGTAGTGGCCATTAACCATGTATAGTTTTCTGCTTCCTGGTTTGGCATTTGCATAGGCCAGTATGGAACATTTAGAGCAGAAGGATTAAATTCACTGCTGGGAATAAGGGTTGGGGGAACTTGAAATCAGTTTAACTACTCCAGTGCAAAACAGTGTAAAATGAACAGGAAATCAGAGAGGCTTCCTGGAAATGGGATTTTTCTGAAATTGTATACCTTACTTGACCTCCTCGTCTCTTTCAATTGCTCGCCTGAAGGTAGAAACAGCTGTGCAGAATGCGCGTCATCGGTGGCTGGAAGAACTGCCAGAGCTCGCAGAATATAAAGCACTTGTAAGAGCAGAACAGAAGAAGTGGGAGGAACTGCAAGAGCAGTCAGTGGCCAAACGGGTAAGAGCTCCCCTGGGAAGAAGCTTCAGGAGGACCTCGTCTCGGTCCCAGGAACTCCCACCTGCTCAGAGCATTGTGGAAGGACTGCATGCGGTAGTGCCTGCTAAGTGTTAGCTCAGCACCCACAAGTGGGATCTGTTCTCATCAGTATCATGTGGTTGAGGGGAAGAGAATGTGTTTCTGAGTCAATGAAACTCTCACAATCTGGAACCTTACCCATGGAACAAAATCTTTTTCTACTTTGCTGTATTTTTAGGAGAATCAGAGAGCAGTTAGCTATATGATATCCTTTCACATGTATAACTATTGTTTTTTGTGCTGTGTCAGTAGTCTTATACTTGCCCTGGTAAATAATCAGCACTTCTTTCCAGAGATGTCATGTAGCTTGACTAGAAGCATCAAGTATAACAACTATTTGTATTCTCCCAACTTACTTTATTAGTATAAACCAGTTCTAGTCAGAATACCAGTAAATTGAACTTAGTTTTGAAATTTGATACAATAATTCAAAAATTTATTTGGAAAACTGAAAGGACTAAGAAATTTAAAATATTCTGGAAAAGAAGTAGTAGTCCAGCCCTAACACTTACTAGAATATGTTGGAAAGCAACAATTCAGACAATGTTGAGTCACAAAAATAGAATTCTTTTTCATTCAGTACTATATAGACTTTGAAGACAGGTCCAACAATGAATAAGAATCTAATTGTTTCAAAACATGGAATGAGGAATTATTCTATATTATCCTATTATTCTATATTCTTAAAATAGTCAGCACTTTGGAAAAATTGTTTTCCCACCGCAAACATCATAATAAACTCTAGGTTGATTCAGAAATTAAGCCTTTTAAAATGAAAGTATAGGAAAATTAAAAGAAATTGAATATTTCAGATTTGCATCATAATTTGGTAGTGAAGCAATAGACACAGTAGCAAAGACAGATAAATAGGATAAAATATGTACACCACTTAAAACATTTTTGTTTATGTAATAAAAGGGGGGATAATAAACATAAGGGAAGTAAGTGAATCAAATAGAACCATTATATGTGATAAGAGAACCAATACAAATTTATGAGAAACAATCTATGGATAAGTACCCCAAATATATGAACATACAGTGTTCATGAGAAGTCCAAATAGCAAACTTAAGGTGCTATTTTATGCTGTATGTTTATATCCTCTCTTAAATGTAATATGCAAAATATAATAGATTGCACTTTCAATCATATATTACTCTTGTCACGACAATTTTGGAAAATAATGTGTGTAATAGACATTGTAAGTGAGTCATATGTTGTATTCATAATTTTACATTGCACAAATTGCTTAAGGAATAATTCAGCATAAGTAAAAAAATCTGTTTTAATATTTTTCTCAAGTTATATGGTGATACCTGGATGTTCATTATAATATTCTGTGTTTTTTTGGTTGTTGTTCAGTTGCTAAGTTATATCCGATTCTTTACAACCCCACGGACTGCAGCACGCCAGGCTTCCCTGTCATTCACTATCTCCCAGAGTTGACTCAGACTCATGTCCATTGCGTTGATGATGCCGTCCAACCATCTCATCCTCGGTCATCCCCTTCTCCTCCTGCCCTCAGTCTTTCCCAGCAATAGGGTCTTTTCCAATGAGTTGATATTTCAAAAGGAAATTTAAGAGGTAGAGAGAAAGAGGAAACTCTATGATGATGTGCATATGTTGCTTAGAGTTCAGAAGTTAAGAATAATAAAGTTGATCTTTCCGTAAGAACACAGAGTCCTGAATGAATATATGTGGATGTAGGAATACAGAAGCAAGAGGGTCGTGTGTTGCTTTTCAAACTTTCAACAGGCATGAGAATCACGTGGAGGAGTTGTTAGAGCAGATTCTGGGCTTTGCTCCTAGAGATGCTGATTTGATGGGTCTGGAGTGAGTTAACATGTTGTAAATCCTTTCTTCAAGCCAATGAGGTAGGCAAGAGCCAGTTTTTCAGTAATGGCCAAAAAGTTCTTGTAAGTATAGAGGATCCATCAAAATCTGTGGAAATTTAAAGCTAGTTTCCAGGATCCAAAACTAGTCAGGTTGGTTCAGTGGTTCCTCAACTTTCCTGCACGTTGGAAAAACTTGAGAATCTTTAAAAAATGCTGCTGCCTGGCTCCCACCCCTAGGCTTTATGTTTTAAATGGTACAGGGTGTGGCCTGGGCATCAGGATTTTTTACAGCTCCTCAGGTGACTCTAATGTGCAGCAATGTCAGGAAACACCAAATTAATTAATGCTGCCAAATTCTCCTGTAAAACTTTATATGAGAGATTGTATAGTTTTGGTGAGGTTGGGTGAGTCACCCAATTTCCCTGGGACCTGACCCCTCCACCTTAGTTACCTGTTGATCATTTCCAGGCATCTACTGTGACACACCCGGTTTTCCTTCTTAGGAAAGGAAACATGTTTCACATCGCTACTGAATTATTTTACTGGTGGTAAAAGAATTTTGCTATGAATTCCTTTGTAAAGCTCATCTTAGATAGTGGGTTCCTTTAGTAAACTTAAAGTATGATTCAAAATTTTTGATATATATCCAACTGTTTAGGAACACATTTTATTGAGTAAAGATATATGATGTGTCTAGAAATCTATATAGTTGAAGACATTTGCTATGATTATGTAATAGCTGAGAATTAAGGAAGCTGACCCCCCCCATTTTCATAGCCACAGTGTATATATGGTATTGATTCATAGTGATCACCACCATCTAGGCCAGACCAATTCTTCTTTTACATTTGTATCATTGTGGCTTCTCTGATTTAGTCCAGGGAGTATTAGAAGTGCAAGGAACTTGAGGTTATTATCTAATCTGCTTGTTATATAGAAGACAGTGTAAAACCAATGAAGAAATTTTCTGAGCCTGTGCGGCCAAGAGTAACAGTAAATACATAATATTTTCTGAGTCTTATTGTTTGCTATGCTCTGGACTAAGCGCTTTAAATGGATTGTTTTTGTCATTTAATCTTAAAAAATCTTAAATCATTTTTTGCTTATTTAAATAATCTAGATTAAATAAATAATTTAAATTAAAAAATCAATTATCAGATGGGCATTGTAATTGTCTTCAGATTATAGATGAGGAAATTGAGGATCAAAGAAGTTGAGGAATGGGAAATTGTTAATTTCAGCAGTTTATCTCTAGAGCCTGTATTATACGAGGCTGCCTCTACAGTCCAAGTCAGGATTTGAGCTAGAGCTCAGGCTTTTTGATCTCCGGTTAATTTTTGCTTGTGCTCTGTTGGTGTCTATGATCTGCTCATCCTGTTACTCTGTTACAAACAAAAATTGGATTAATGAAAAAATGACTTTTCTGTTTGATATTTGATGAACTGATTTAAGCAGTAAGATTGCATTAAAATACATTGTGTTTGCCAGCAAATTATTGTTCAGGTAAGTGTTACATTCCTAAAAATAGTAAGATTTCCTTATGAGGCTGTTTTTTGCTTCATATAAAAGATGATTTATTTTTCGGTGGCTTAGATTTGCGATAACATCTGTATTAAAATACAAATTTTTTTCCTAAAATTAGTTTCAGATAATTATGTAATTATATATTTTTTGGTCAGTTTAAATTTCTAGTTATCCATATAGAAATGGATGTTTTATTGTTTAATTTTTATTTTTAAATTTTGTTTATTTTTGTCTTACATAAGACAAAATATTAGATGATTTAAAATGAGGGCAAAGATCCTCCACATTGAGTGTAATTATATTTTAGGACCAGCTAATGTCTTATCTAAATTTACTTTTTCTCTTTAATTTTGATTTTAAATCTCTTGTTTGACAAGTTCAAAGATTAACCCAAACAGTAACTTTAATTTTTTTTATTGATGAAAAGAATCATAAAAAATTTTCATTATATATTGTTTTACCCTTTAGATATTATTTGCTGTTTCTGAGGCTAAAGAGAAATGGAAAAGCGAGGTTGCAAATATGAAGAAAAATGTCACACCTGGAAAGGAAATGGAAGAGGAGATTCGTTCTCTGCAGAGAGAGCTTGAGTTAAAGAATGAGGAACTCCCTGTGGTTGTCAGGGCTGAGCTGGCAAAGGCCCGAAGTGAATGGAACAAAGAAAAGCAAGAAGAAATCCACAAAATTCAAGAACAAAATGAGCAAGATTACCGGCAGTTTTTAGATGACCATCGAAATAAAATTAATGAGGTGCTTGCTGCAGCTAAGGAAGACTTTATGAAGCAAAAAACTGAACTACTTCTTCAGAAGGAGACAGAATTACAGACGTGTCTAGACCAGAGCCGCAGAGAATGGACTATGCAGGAAGCCAGGCGGATCCAACTGGAAATCCATCAGCATGAGGAAGATATCCTAACTGTCTTGGAGTTTCTCTTAAAGGACACCCGGAAGGAGCAAGCCAATGATTCAGAGAGTAAGCCCCTTTTGGAACTCTTGTCGACTTGTTCTTCGAAATGGATGTCTGTGCAATATTTTGAAAAACTAAAAGCCTGCATACAGAAAGCATTTCAAGATATACTCTCCTTACTTACAGAAACTGTTGACTCAGACTGGGAGAAGGTATGTTCCTGATAAGTGAAAAGAACTATGATTCAGCATCATGTATGATTACTGAAGTTGCATTTGGTATTTCTTCCTTTCTTCATTCTCCTGTTTAATAGATGTGAGACTTGTGTTTTTACTAGTGGTTTAAAAAATCTTTAGCAATTTCAAAGGATTGCAATATATTTTTTGCCCCCCAAACTTTGCTTCTTCATAGTGCCACAAATATGAGCAGAGCTTTTATCTTCTATATACCTTTTTTTCCTAAAAAAAAAAAAAAACAAACAAACAAAACCCATGCTGTTCTTTGCAAGGACCTCAGATTTCAGAAATGGAATAACTTTCATTCCTATTTTGAGGGGGGCATGACAACTTTTATTAATCTAGAACTTCTAAAGAGTTTGAAAACCTGTTGTTTACCCTTGAATTTATATCTCATGCAGGTAAAAAAACGCTGAGTCCAGAGAATATTGTTATAGAAATAAACAAGTAGAGGTACGGTTTAATCCCAAAACTCTAAGGCAGAGTTTTGTTGGTGTACTTTGTATGTGCATGTAGAATGGATTAGTTGTATTCTTTTTATTGTATAAGTCTTCTCCGACACCAGCTTTTAGTTTGTGTGGAAGATCTGATAAAACCAAAGTCTTGCTGCCTTATCATTAAAGACATTAGCTATACATGAAAATTCCAGAATGGTATTCTAGGCATTGTGAGCAGCCAATATTAACATTTGGTATTTGAGGTAGGAAAAAATGCTAATATTATAAATTTTGTCTGGTAGAAGAGTTGAAACATGAGTTAAGATTCCTTAAAATATTGTGATTAAAGATTTTCAAGGCCAGGATTGAACATTTGGTATTAATACCTACTGGAAAGAATTATAGGCTACAAAAAAAGAAAATCTGAGTTCTAATCCCATACTTAGTGATGTCTAGTTTATTACCTTGAGTGGTCATGAATTATAGTTGCTCATCTGAAAAATAAAATACAAATCCCTGGTCTAATCCCTTGGATTTTGGTAGGATACAAATGACACAGCTTGGTCTTTCTGCATCTTGCATTTGAAACAATACAGAATTGTAGAGACAAAGGAACCTGAAAGATCAGTCTACCCCCTCCCAATTCAACCCAGTTGATATTTTTATTCTTGATTTCACAAAGATGTTACTACCTAATTGTTACTTTTAGTGTAAAATTCACTGGGCAAGACCAATTCCTATAAATACTGCTTAAAATACTTTATTGAGAATTTTTAGATAAAGTATATAATTAAGAAGAATTCTTTATGGCAACTTTAAGGGTAAGAAGTGATGGGAAGATCATGTTATATGCTTTCAAGTTTGCTTTCCTGAAGCAAACTTTTGCCTGCTGTAGAAGTCAAGAAACTCACAACACCATTCTCCTAATGTTAACAGGTAGTCAACCCTGGGGTCTTTTTATAGGGCTTATAGTTGTGCAGACTCCCCAGTTGGCACAGCAGTAAAGTATCTGCCTGCCAATGCAGAAGACGCAAGAGACATGGGTTTGATCCCTGGGTCAGGAAGATCCTTTGGAGAAGGAAAGGACAACCCAATTGGTATTTTTGCCTGGAAAATTCCATGGACAGAGGAGTCTGGTGTGCTCCAGTCCATGGGGTCACAAAGAGTCAGACGTGACTGAGCGACTGCGCACACGTAGTTGTGCAAGCAGGATAAGATCCTCTATATGACTTCATGTGTCTCACACATCTTTGGAGACAAATTCAAATAGTTTGGCTGAGAACTTAGACTTTTGCAGCTGATGTTGAGTGGGATCAGATTCCATTCTCGGGAAAAGGGTGACTCTGAAATGTCTTATTTGGCATTTGTTACAGAAATTTGTCACAGAAGAGTAGTACTCAGCCTTCTGCTGTCTTAGAGCTGACTCTGCTCAGGACCTTGAGATAAAGCAATGATTAAAAAGCAATGATTATAAATTTGCGATGTAAGTGCCGTAAATGTGAAGAACTGAGATTTATAATTAATTAAATTTGTGGTTTTTTGAACTTCTCATGAAAATTAAGACTGGAAAAAAGTGATCAGTATATATAAAACAAATCCTCATTAAAATTACTTAAATGTCAAAATTTTTTTTTTAGCTTTACTGAACTATAATTGACAAATGAAATTGTAAGATATTTAAAATGTATATCATGGTGATTTGATTGTGTAAATACATTATGAAAGGGTCTTCCCAGGTAGCACAGTGGTAAAGCATCTGCCTGCCAATGTAAGAGATGCAAGAGATTTGGGTTGGATCCCTGGGTGGATTCTACCATTTAGTTAATTAACACATCCATCACCTCACCTATTTACTGTACTTTTTGTTGGTGAGAACAATTAAGTTTAGATTATCAAGATTTTAAATGGTGAAATTAAAAATACAGTTTCCAATAAAATGAATGCTTTATCAAACATGTTATTTACATTTATATACTAAGTATATTAATACAGCCATTCATAATGACTAAAAGAAAAAAGAAATAGCAATTGGAACACAATTTTTAAACAAATTTAAGGATGTGTGGTCTTAACACCAATGTGAAGTTAAAACTAAGACAAAAAGATTGCTACTTTTTTTTGCCATCTTGGCTTTGCTCCAGTTCTGAGCAGAAATTGGAAACATTAGCTGCCTTTGGAATCATTTTTTATTACTCCTTTGGCCTCAACCTCATAGTGTCTTGATTGCCTGGAGTTAGCAGTCTTTGTACCTATTGACCTCTGCTTCTGTTGGGCTGCATGGATAGGTTTTCTGACAGTGATTCAAAATCAAGGCTTCCAGAATTAAGTGTATATAAAGTATTTTAAGTAATTAAACAAGACAGCTTTCTCAAGATCATCTGGTCTGTTTGGGATTCACTAGTTGTCCAAAATCGGAAAATATATTGACTTAAAAAAATATCCCACCATTAATGAGTTA
Organism: Antilocapra americana; assembly: GCA_007570785.1. Classification (NCBI taxonomy): domain Eukaryota; kingdom Metazoa; phylum Chordata; class Mammalia; order Artiodactyla; family Antilocapridae; genus Antilocapra; species Antilocapra americana. The sequence goes on along the minus strand of ML664175.1, from coordinate 2,687,265 downwards.
GTAGCTTTGTTGCCAGAACAGAAACTAGAATGCAGAAAGCACTCAATAAATACTAGTGAGGAAATGGTCTTGTACACGATTTTCACTTAGGTGAGCCTCAGTTTCTCTCCTTAACGTTGGAATTGAACTGTCTTTCCTTGTCAGCAAATGACAATATAAAGTATTTAGATACATAATATACTATGTAAGTTTCAAAACTTTTTATTGTTGTTACTTTCAATTCATGGAAGGCATAAGCTTGGTATTGTAAATTTCTAATGAATTTGCCCCCTGTTGCAGTGAAAATGTTTTGAATTTTCAAGAACAGTTCTGATTACTCATGTCAATCCTGTGGGTTGATCACATAAACTGTTAAAATATCTTAAAAGTGCAAATGATATCTCCATCTCTCCCATAGCTAGCCTACCAGTCCTCTGTTGGATAATGGTGTATTTGGAACATACAATCATAGGAGTCTAGCTGATAGTATTGACAGTATTCACGTAAAACCCTAAGAAAAACATTGATAGTTTGGGCCAGATTTTTTTAAGGCTGTGTTTTCTTTTTATATATTTCAATATTAACATTTTAATTAGAGTTTTAATAGGCATTAACTATGAAGATAATCTGTTTCAGAGAAATATGACTGAGATCTCTAAGGATCCTGCCACAGGCAGAGGAGACCCTGGAGTCCAGGAGATGCTTCCTGCTCCTACGTCTGGACACCATGCTCTGCCTTTGGCGGCCATACAAGAAGCAGAAGCTGGTAATGGGATTCTTTTCCTACTGGTCTTTGCCATCTCCATAATTCCAGTTCCCAGGGTTGCTTTGAGGATAAAAGAAAATCAAAGATGTGTACGCTTTTCATGAGTGAACAAATGGGTGATATGACTGCTACTTTATGTGTATCCTCTCCTAGGTTCATTTTACATTGGAAGACAGGATCTGGCTTTGTTGAGAAATCAGAGGTTACATATAAGAGAATTGCCAAATCACTGAGACTTTTGTACTCAGGTTACTGAAGCTTATTTCAGCTATTTTTAATAGAAATTTTTGTGAAATGTACTGTTTCCTGATGTATTTGGGGTTTTCTTCAGGTGGGGGACATGTTTTTATCTCTTCCTCTCTACCACCTGGCACATAGTGAATGGCATATAGTTTGTATTCCTTGAATATCTGATGAATTAATAATTTAACTTAGTGACTTAGAGTTGTTAGTTTGAAAAGAATTGCACCGTGTTGCAGTCCCTTGAGGTATTCAGAGCTCACTGGGGAATATGGGCATATACTGTCCATTTACTGGGATTTTGAACTAGGAACTGCCTTACTCCTTATAAGTTCCAGTCTTCTTAGGACATCCACCCCTTGTAGCCTGCTCCCTCCCTCTACCTACAAACTATACATATTTTTTCTATTTCTTGTCTGCTGTCTCCATTGTAACCTGGGAAGGAACTAAGGCTTGCCAGAGGAAATCATGTACAAAGTGAATAACCTTAGTTTCCACACTCGCAAATTCAGTAGGCATATTACCAGAGCCCTAGAGAACATCTTCCTTTTCTAAGACATCGTTTGACTGTTACTTCTCTCTTCGTCTGACCAGAGACCTTCTTCCCTTACCTCTACGTTCTGCTGCTGCTGCTGCATGGTTGCAAATATCTTTTTGCCAATTAAGTAAATACTAATTTAACAATTAGCAGGGTAATACTATCTGAATTTGTATTTTGTTTCCTACTTTTCAATGTCATTTTATGTGTGTTGTTATATTTAGAATAACTTGAAAGTTACTTCCTAATTTGTGAAATGCATAGAAATGAGTTTTAGATATCATTTGGCTTTGGGACGTCCAGTCAGTATGAAAGAAATCAGTTTTGACTTAGGAAAAATCAGACTATAGAAGGATTTACATTCTTTTTTTAATCTTTTTTTCCCCAAAAACAAACACCATTAACATCAGAAAGGGTTGAATAATCCAAAACATTTATTATGTGATCAAGCCCCTCACAGTCCTACTACCAGAGAGTACCACTGTTAGTAGTGTGGTTATATTCTCTCAATATTTCATCATTTTTAAAACTAATCGAAGTATTAATTACAAAATAATTGATACATGCAAAAAATATATGTAACATACATGCAAGTTATCAACCCAACAACCAGGAACCCACTATTTGACCTAGGAGGTAGAACATCACCAGTACTGTTGAAGATGCCTGTGTTTCATCATCATTCCATCCCTGTACCTTCCCCACCAACTGAGGTAATAAATATTTTGACATTTAAGAAAAAAAAAATTTCCTTGCTTTTCTTTGTGTTTTGACCAAATATAGGTATCTTCAAAAAGCTATTGCTTTCGTTTGTCTTTTAACATTATAAAAGTGGTTTAATATTTGTTTTAGTCCTTGTAACTTGTTTTTTTTCCACTTATTATTGAGCTTCTAAAATTTGTCTTTGTTAATGTATATGGCTCTGGTTCATTCATTTTCATTGTTGTATAGTATTCTGCTGTATGAATATAGTGTAATTTATCTATTCTCTTGTTAATGGGCATTGGCCTGGTTTCCAGTTTTACAAAACAGTACCTTCAGTGAAGTGTGTGAGTGCCGTGTATGGTGATGTTTCATTAATCCTTTGATGTTTGTAAACATAAATGATACCATTTGAAAAAAACTGAAAAGTCAGAAGAGAGCTAAGAATAATTTTTCTGGACCAGTGTTTTTACATCAACATTTTAGATACTGGCCTCTGAGCCCGTGCCAATTTGTATTCTTACTTCATTATATCAGTTATATTAATAGTAATAATCTCTATCATTTTTGTATATTACTTAAATTTTACAGACTTTATATGTTACTAGTAGCCGTAGCTATTCCTTATTGTACACTTGCTCTATGCCAGGTTCTGTGCCAGACAATATTTGTACGTTTACACCTCCTGACAGTTTCTTTTTTTTTTTAATTTGGAGATAATGTTAAATCTTACAGAAAAGTTGCAAAAATAAAAATAGTTGCAAAGATCACTCATATACCCTTCAGCTAGATACACTTAGTGATAACATATGACCCCATTTTTGTTCCTCTGTGTGTACATGTCTGAACATTTTCTTTCTTTCTGAACCATTTGAGGATAGGTTATATACATTATAGGGCTTCTCTGGTGGCTCAGACAGTAAAGCGTCTGCCTACAATGTGGGAGACCCGGGGTCAATCCCTGGGTTGGTAAGATCTCCTAGAGAAGGAAGTGGCAACCCACTCCAGTATTCTTACTTGGAAAAACCCATGGACGGAGGAGCCTGATAGGCTACAGTCCATGGGGTTGCAAAAAGTCGGATATGACTTCACTTTCACTATATACATTATGCCCTTTTACCCCCAAGTACTTCAGTGTGTATTTTCCCAAAATAGGGATTTTTCTTATATACTTTACTATAGTAAATTTAACATTAGATGAAAATATGTGTTATATAGTTTTATCAATCTGCTCTTTGTATTCTGATTTTGTCAACTGATCTGATAAAGTCTTTATAGCATTTTTTCCCCTTATGATACTGCAGCCTGTCCGGGGTCACATATTATGTTTAGATGTCATGTCTCATTAATCTTTTTTAATCTAGGGCATTTCTATGGCCTCTCTTTGCCTTTTATGACATTGATAGTTTTGAGATACATATTCTTCACTCTCCCCAACACCTGTCAACCCCTGGCTTTTAATAGAACTTTCCTCATTTTGAGTTTGTCTGGTGTTTCTTCATGATTTGTCATGTATTGTTTCCTTAGTTGAACCACTGCACAGATGGTGTGATACCACACCTAGAGATGTGTGATGTTCATATTTCTTATTGTCCAGTTTCTCCACTGTATAATTACTGTGTTTTTTCCTTCCTCACAACTAATAAGGAGTCTGTGGGGAGATACTTTAAAGACCATAAAAATGTCCTTCTCCTAGCAAAATATTCTAGTCTCATCTTGAATGTACCCTCTCTCAGTACTAGAGTCAGCCATAAGAACCCTGGTTCCTTTTAGTGGACAGTTGTATTCGATACTAAGATCTGAGCATTGTGTTTCAGAGCACTTTTTAAAATAGATGATATTATTCAATTTTCCATATTAGGAAACTGAGTCTCAGAGGTTAAGTAATGCAACAGCTGGTAAAGAGTGAAAACAGGATTTAAATTCAAGTCTCTTTTTCTCAAGCATCATACTTTTTTCCATTACACTATAGCCTTTAGTCATGTCATCTGGTTTCCTTCCTTCTCATAGTCTAAATTGATGTAAAAGTGTGCTATCATTTAATTTTTGCAGATAAGAAAAAGATCCTTGAAATTAAAGATTCATGCTGTGGACACTGCTTCCAAGAACTTGAAAATGCAAAGCAGGAATGTCAAGATCTGAAAAGAAAACTGGAGAAATGCTGTAGGCATCTTCAGCATTTAGAAAGGAAGCACAAAGCTGTAGTGGAAAAAATCGGAGGTTAGCATTTGAAGTAACACTGCTGAAATCTCCTTGATCCTGGCTGGACTGTTCATATGTGACATTTTAGTTAAAGGAAGCACTGATTATCTTTGGGAACTACTATAAACTAATTTGGATCTTATTTTTACTAGGCAAATAATTATTACTGAACTTAGTCTTCTTGTTTTGATTGAATAGCTTTTGAGTGCCTAATGTGTGTCAAGCAGTGTTCTGGGCACTGAAGGTACAGCAGTGAAGACATCAGACAAAATTCCACTTCTGATGGATATGTACAGAACTCTGTTCTCTTGCTTCAAGAAGCTTATCATTAAAGGAGGAGAACTGAAAACCTTAATGAATAATTGCAGCTCTGGGTAGCGGGCAGTACGTTCATGTAAACTAGGAGGAAAGGATGTTAGTTGATTCTTCTTCCTGTTAAAGTTAAGGGAGGCTTGACTAAGCCTTGAAAGATAAGTGTTTGCCAAAGAGAATGGCATTCCAGGCAGAGGGAAGAGACATGAACCAAGGCATCTGGGCCTGATGTGGCCTCCTGTCTTAGTCTGTTCCTCACAGTGCTGTCAGGGAGTTGTCTAAAAGGCCTGTCTTCTGCCTTTTCCTATTGCTCTCTTGAAGAAGGGAGCTATTGGGCTCACAAGGCTGCTCCCTCTTATCTTTCACAGGGTGTTGACTCACACCCTGTGCTCTATATTCCTTACCTTTGAAATATTTCAGATGCCCAAGCTTGTCAGGAATTTTCTTTTACAATATTGTCATTCTGTCCTATGCTTTCTCCTCTCATTCTTGTTTTGGCCCTACTCTTGCCCATCCTTTAGAATTCAATTGAGAAGATATCTCATCTGCAGAGCCTTGATTTTTGCCAGTGTGGGCTAGATGGGCTGCTTCTGTGTGGCCTCAGGACATTTATCTCCTCCTCTGTTAACATTCTGTATCTCACTTTTTGATTACTTGCCCAACATCTTTTTAACCTATAAATTTGTTGAGATATTATCTCATTTATCCTTATAGTCTGGTACCCATTATATACAAGACAGTAAAATGCTTGAATGAAGGAAGGACTGAATGCAAGGGTTCCAAACAGTGTTTCATCCAGACCCAGGTGGGTAGGTTCACTTTTTTTCTCCATTCACTTCTGTCACTTGCTTGGACAACAGTGGTCTTTTTCTGCTTCCAGGCTTGCCCCTCCCGTCCATTCTCCATCAGGAAGCTAGAGCGGCCTTTTAGAAAAGTAAATATGGCTGTGACACTCTGTTGTTTAAAGTGCCTCAGTGGCTTGTCTGGCCCTCGGTGTAAAACACAGTTTGACATAATTTAAGAAGCCCTTCCTGATCACACTGCTGCCAGCCTTTCAGGCTCATCTCCTGCCCAACCCTCTTATTCTCTCCCAGAGCTGTGGCAGGGATTTCACTGACTCTCTGGGCCTTTGTGCACCTCTTCCGTTACCAACAGCATCTGTCTCCCTATCCTGGTCACAGTGCCTGGCTAACTCCTACTCGCCAAACCCCTGGCACATGATTTCCTTATAGAGGCTTTCCTAAGCACCCCAGGCTTGGCTAGTTTCTTCTGTTAGACATTTCCCACTGCTCCTATGAGTTTTGTAACATTTGTCATCCTTGCGATTATTAAATGTCTGTATTCTCCTTTTGAGTGTGATGGTGACAAGGATTAAATCCTGTCCCAGCCTTAGCACAGTACCTGGCATCATAGTGTACTCGATAAATATTTTTGCCCAAGAGAACCCACCTACTTCCATTACTGCTTCCTAAGTCTGTTAAAGATAGATCATAATTGCTTTAAGTCTGAGAAAGTGTTTTAGCAATTTTGAAATAAAAATTTTAACAACTACAGTTCCCATGGTGATTGCTTAGGTCTTTTAACGGAGGCTGGAGAGTGAATAAATTTGTCTAACTGTGGAGGTAAATTTCTCCTCCTGTGGAGGAGGCTGTTGTAAAAGTTGATGAAAATCAAGAAATTTGTTTCATATAATAAAATGATAAGGGCAGTAGGTTGTGGTTGTCATTTACAGATAATATTTAGCAATGTACATTATGATCATACAATAGTTATTCTACATAGTGCTTTTTGAGGCTGATAACTTCTGTAATTTGTGGACTTAGGAATAATCCAAGAAAGTTGGTAGTAGTTGGCTCAAAACAACAAGCTAATAAAAGAGGTCAGGGTCAGAATTTAAGCCATTTGATAATTTCAGGGTTTGTGTTAATGTAAATCTGCTAGTTGATAAAATTTTTGCTATTTTGGTTGCTTTATTGTTTCTTAAATTCCATTTTCCACTGTCATGGTAGCATTTATTGAAAAGTGATGGAGTAAGAGTGAGTGGTTTAGAAATATACACGCTGTATCCATCACTGAGAGAACAGAATGATTCATTCCCCAACTTGTAGGGTGTGTTGAAAGGCTGGTATAGTAGGAAACAAGGGGTGCCATGTTCATATTTATTAAACATTGTTATTGCCAGACCTTGTATAAGGTGCTGTGCATTTGCTATTTTATTTCCATTATAATCTTCAAGGTCGATAACACTATCCCCATTTTACACATGAAAAAAACTCAGTTTCGGAAAGATAAAGTAATTTGCCTAAGCTTATCCAGTAGGTAAGAAGGCCTTAAACTTGTGTCTCTCTGACTCTGAAATTTATGCTTTGTCCTCTGCTCCACATGGACTCCATCAGTCTCCTCATCTTGTTTTTAAAAGTTCAAAGAGTTGAAGATCTTATGTTATTTTTGAAAATGGCACCTACTTGAGCTTAACTTTTTTCTCTTAATTTTGAATTGAGGTGCTTGTTCAAGAATCAATTTTTATGAGCATAGACTGCATACCAGGGTCCATGAGGGTCATGAAATTAGGAAACCTGTATTTCTAAATAAAGCCTTCCGTCTAACTGGAAAGCAAACCACATGCATATAATGCAATTGGAGATTTATTCCAGGACAGTCTGTAACCCAAAATAAGTTGAAAATAGAATACAGATTTAAAGTGCTGAGAATATAGAACAGTGGGTGGTCAGATTTGGGTTTATCAGGGAAAAAATGACAGAGGGAACAACTGGAAATTTGGCAGTCTCCTCTATAAACATTTGTGCTGGTAATTTAAGGGAAAGACAGAGAAAAAGAGATTGACCAATATACTGTAAACTTTCTTTTTTAGAAGAGAATACTAAAGTCGTTGAAGAATTAATAGAAGAAAATAATGACATGAAGAATAAATTAGAAGAACTGAGAGCACTTTGTAAAACACTACCACCGAGGTAGACTTTTGCTATTTCAAAGAAACTGTTTATTTCTGAGTATCTTTACTTTGTAAAAAAATAACAGTTCTATCAATATTATCATACCAAGAATATCAATTACTGATATTGTTGCATAGCAAAAAGTATGAAAAAAAAATCTTTTAAAACCCTATTCCCAGAAGATACTCTTTATTTAGTCTTTGGGTTTGGGAGATCTACTGGAGAAGGGAGAGGCTACCCACTCCAGTATTCTTGGGCTTCTCTGGTGGCTCAGCTGTTAAAGAATCTGCCCTGCAATATGGGAGACCTGGGTTTGATCCCTGGTTGGGGAGATCTCTTGGAGAAGGGAACCCACTCTAGTATTCTGGCCTGGAGAATTCCACGAACTGTGTATACAAGGGGTCACAAAGAGTCAGACATGACTGAGTGTCTTTCTCTTTCTCTTTTATACAAACATAATATGTGCACATGTTTTAAAAATTGAGATTATTATATAAGCTACTTTGTGGCCTTTTATTAGTATTATAAGATAAACTCTTCCCCCATGTCATTACATATACTTTTATAATGTGCTCTTCAGTAACTGCATAGGTTTTCATCATGTGGATTTATTGTGGTATAAATAACCGTAACACTTAAGTTTGCCTCTTTCTCCTAAAAAGTAGAGATTCTCAGATGTGAATTTTTTAGCACACGTTAGCTTGTTTTATTAGAATATATATTTATGTATATATATTTAAAATTATATATACATATTTTTCAAATGACATTTTTCACTTAATCTCTATATTTTTTTAGGTCACTGTCAGAAGGAGCTATTGAAAATGCCTGCCTGCCATGCAATGAGGTGGCTTTGGAAGAACTTCGAGGGCAATACGTTAAAGCTGTAAAAAAGATTAAGCGTAAGTCTCTAAAGAGATCCCCAAGGTTTTAAGGTGGTTTGGGTCTTTTTTGAAACTAATAGGATTAATTTGGGGAAATTTTCTGAATTATCTTAATCTGATATATTACCTGTTTTTAGAAGAGATCATTGATAGCTTTTCTAAATTATGTTGTAATAGGTGATTTTACCCAAGTAAATTTGGGGTTTGCCACCAAAATTTTGAAAGTGGCACAGGGATTTTTATATTGTTAATTATCCTGGAGTTTTTTGAACTAAAATGTATGTGTATATATATTTTAAAGTATAATTGACATATATCACTATATTAGTTTTAGACCTGTAACATAATTGATTTGGTGTTTGTTTATGCTATGAAGTGATCACCACAATAAGTCTGGTTTCCCCATCACCATACACAGTTACAAAATATACAATAGTCCCCTCTTATCTGTGATTTTGCTTTCCTGGTTTCAGTTACCTATGGTCTACTATAGTCCAAAAACATAAAGTGGAAAACTGCATAAAATAGTAAGTTTTAAATTGCAGGCCATTTTGAGTAGCATGATGAAATCTCAGCTATCATGCTGTGTCTGCCTCTGGAAGTGAATCACCCCTTTGTCCAGCATATTCTGCCAGTTGGTCACTTAGTACCCGCCTCGGTTATTGGACCCACTCTCACTGTATCATAGTGGTTGTGTTCATAACTCTTCTTTTACCTAATGAAGGCTGCAAAGTGCAGGAATAGTGATGTTAGCAATTCATATATGCCAAAGAGAAGCTGTAAAGTGCTTCCTTTAAGTAAAAAGGTAAAAGTTCTTGACTTAATAAGGAAAGAAAAAATCATATGGTGAGGTTGAAATCTGCAGTAAGGACAGATCTTCTACCCATGAAATGGTGAAGAAAGAAAACTGTTCATGATAGTTTTGCTGTCGCACCTCAAACTGCAAAAGTTACAGATACAGTGGATGATAAGTGCTTAGTTAAAATGAAAAAGACATTAAATATATAAGATATTTAGAGAGAGATCACATTCACATAATTTTATTGAACTGTTAAAGTTGCTGTCTTACTAATTACTGTTGTTAACCTCTTACTGTGCCTAATTTATAAATTAAATGTTAAGAGGGAGATGTACGTATCAGAAAAAATGTAGCATACGGAGGGTTCAGTATGTGGTTTCAGGCATCAGGGTTTTGGGATGTATTCCCCAGGGATAAGAGGGGGCCTGCTGTAAGGTATTCCTCACTATAGGCACCTGTGCTGTGCTTGCTCATCCTCATGGCTTTGTACTTATCGACCCTCTTCCCCATTTCGCCCACTGTTCGGCCCTCTCCCCTCTGGCAACCACTAGTCTGTTCTCTGTTCATTTGCTTGGTTGTTTTTTTTTTTTTTTTTAAGATTCCACGTATGAATGAGATCATACAGTATTTGTCCTTCTCTGACAGTTCATTTAGCATAATGCCCTCAAGATCCACCCAGCTTGTCATAAATGGCAAAATTTTATTGTTTTTTATGGCGGAGTAGTATCATTGTATGCATATACCACATTTTCTTTATCCATTCATCTGCTGATGGATGCTTAGGTTGTTTGGATAGCTTGGCTATTGTACATAATGCTGCAGTGAACATTGGCACAACATAGATCTTTCTGAATTAGTGTTGTCACTTTCTTTTGATAAATATCTAGAAGTGAAATTGCTGGGTTATATAGTAGTACTATTTTTCATTTTTTGAGGAACCTCCATACTGTTTGAGTATGTTTGAGGAACCTCCATAGTGGCTATGCCAATCTACATTCCCATCACCAATTTATAGGGTTTCTCTTTTCCTCCACATGCTCATTAACGCATCTGGGTCTTTTGATAGTAGCCATTCTAACATCTGTGAGGTGATACCTCATTGTGATTTTGACTTGCATTTACATGATGATTAGTGATGTTGAGTATGTACTTATTGGTTATCTCTATGTTTTCTTTGGAAACCTATCTATTCCTCTGCCCATTTTTTAATCAGGTTGTTTGTTTCTTATTGATACTGAGTTGTGTGAGTTCTTTATATATATTTTGGAAATTAATCCCTTATTAGATATATAATTTGCAATTTTTTTTTTCATTTATTTAATAGATTGCCTTTTTATCTTTTTAATGGTTTCCTTTGCTGTGCAGAAGCATTGTAGTTTGATGTAGTCTGACTTGTTTATTTTTGCTTATATTGCCACTGCTTTTGGAGTTGGGTCTTAAAAAAAAAATCTCTGAGACCAGTGTCAATGAGTTTATTGCCAATATTTTCTTGTAGGAGTTTTATGGTTTTCTGGTCTTACAGTCAAGCCCCTAATCCATTTTGAATTGATTTTGTATATGTTATAAGAAAGTGGCACACTCTGATTCTTTTGCATGTGACTGTCTGGTTTTTCCATTACCATTTTTTGAAGAGATTGTCCTTTCCCCATCCTATATTCTTGCCTCCTTTGTTGTAAATTAATCAACCACGTGTGGGTGGGTTTATTTCTGGGCTCTATATTTTGTTCCATTGATCTTTGTTTTTATGCTAACACCACACTATTTTTATCCTTCATTTTGTTAATATGTGATATATTGCACTGATTGACTTGTGAATGTTGAACAGTCCTTGCATCCCTGGGATAAATCCCACTTGATCATGGTGTATGCTCCTTTTAATGTATTGCTCAATTTGACTTGTTAGTATTTTGAAGATTTTTGTGTCTGTGTTCATCAGTGATATTGGCCTGTAATTTTTTTTTTTTTGGTGGTATTCTTGTTTAGTTTGGTATCAGGGTAATGCTGGCTTCATAAAATGTGTTTGGAAATATCCCCTTCTCTGGTTTTTTACAAGAATTTGAGAAGGGTAGATGTTATATCTTCTTTGAATGAAGAAGATATAATATTCTATTTACTAGTGAAGCCATCTGGTCCTGGGTTTTCTTAGTCTAGCTAAAGGTTTGTCAGTTTTCTTTTTTCAAAGAACTGGATATTAGTTTTATTGATCTTTTCTCACTTTTGTTGTTATTGTTTTTCTTTTAAATAAATCTTGTTTTTTTTTCTCTTTCCTTTTATTAAAAAATTTTTTATTGAAGTATAGTTGATTTACACCATTGTGTTAGCTCCTGGTGTACGGCAAAGGGACTCATCTATATGTGTATATATAATATATATTATACATAATATGTATATTATTTTCCATTATGGTTTATTATAGGATATTGAATATAGTTCCCTCTGATATACAGTAGGACTTCTTTATTTATCTCTCTTTTATATATTAGTCTGTACCTGCTAATCACAAACTCGTAATTTATCCTTACCCCACCTCTTTTCCCCTTTGGTAGCCTTAAATTTGTTATCTATGTCTGTGAATCTATTTCTGGGTAGTTTTTTTTGGTGGTACCATGTGGATTATAGGATCTTAGTTCAGTGACCAGGGATCCAAGCTATGCCCCCTGAAGTGGAAGTGTGGAGTCTTAACCACTGGACTGCCAGGGAATTTCCTTTTCTAATTTGCAAATAAGTTCATTTGTATCATATTTTAAATTCCACATGTAAGTGATATCATATGGTATTTGTCTTTCTTTCTCTTTCTTTCTTCACTTAGAATGATGATCTGTAAGTCCATCCATGTTGCTGCAAATGGCATTATTTCATTGTTTTCTATGGCTGAGTAGTATTCCATTGTGTATGTATATGTGTATACCACATCTTCTTTTTCCATTCATCCGTCAGTGGACATTTAGTTTGCTTCTGTATCTTGGCTGTTGTGAATAGTGCTGCTATGAACATTGGGGGTGCACATATCTTTTTGAATTAGAGTTTTCACTAGATATTTACCCAGAAGTGATACTGCTAGATTGTATGGTGGCGCTAATTGTAGTTTTTTGAGGAACTTCCATTATGTTTTTCATAGTGGCTGTACCAATTTACATTCCCACCAACAATGTAGGAGGGTTTCCTTTTCCACACCATCTCCACCTTTTGTTATCTGTAAACTTTTTAGTGATAGCCTTTCTCACTGGTGTGAGGTGATACCTCATTGCAGTTTTGATTTACACTTCTCTAATAATTAGAGATGTTGAACATCTTTGCATGTGCCTGGTGGCCATCTGTATGTCTTCTTTGGAGAAATGTTTATTTAGGTCTTCTGCCCATTTTTTTCATGGAATTTTTCTGTTTTTTTATGTCTCTAGTTTATCTTTATTCTCATTTTTATTATTTTCTCCCTTCTACTAACTTTGTCCCTTCTTTTTTCTTCTTTTTCTAGTTCCTTTAGGTGTAAAGTTAGATTGTTTAACATTGTTTCCCAAGGTAGCCCTGTATTGCTATGAACTTCTCTTTTAAAACTGCTTTTGCTATATCTTGTATATTTTGGTATGTTTTATTGCTCTTTTCATTCATCTTTAGGTTTATTTTTTATTTCTTTGATTCATTGATTATTTAGTAACTTGATGTTTAATCTCCACATATTCGTGCTTTTTCCAGTTTCCTTTTTTGATTTTTTAATTTCATACCATTGAGATTGAAAAAGATACTTGATATGGTTTCAATTATTTAAAAGTACATTGAAAAAATAAATAAATAAAAGTACATTGAGACTTGTGGCCTAATTTGTGCTATACCCTGGAGAATGGTCTATGTGCACTTGAGGAAAATGTGTATTCTCCTGTTTTGGAGTAAAATGTTCTCTACATACCTTTTAAGTTCATCTAGGCTACTGTATTATTTAATGCCAGTGTTTCTCTGTTTATTTTCTGTCTAGATGAGCTACCCATTGACGTAAATGGGGCATTAAATCCCCCTATTATTATTGTATCACTGTTGATTTCTCCTTGTAGGTCTAATCATACTGTTTTATATGTCTTGGTGCTCCTATGTTGGATGAATAAATTTTAACAAATGTCATTTATATCTTGTTGGGTTGATCCCTTTATTATCGTCTAATGTCCATCTTTGTCTTTTATTACAGTCTTTGTTTTAACGTCTATTTTATTTGATATAAGTGTAGCTACCTCAGCTTTCTTTTGCTTTCTATTTGCATGAAATGTTGATCCATCTCTTCACTTTAGCCTTTATATATCCTTACATCTGAAGTGAGTCTCTTTAACATTTCTTGTATTTCCTGTTTATTTTTTGTTTAAGTTCCCTCGGTGTTCATCCATTCTTATTGATGAGCATCTTTATGACCGTTAGTTTGAACTCTTTATCAGGTAAGTTACTGACCTCCATTTCATTTAAGTTTTTTTCTGGAGTTTGCCTGGTTTTTTTATTTGGAACATTTTTCTGTTTCTTCATTTTGCTTAAGTCTCTATGTGTTTAATTCTGTGTATTATGTGAAATAGGAGAGCTACCTCTCTCGATCTTGAAGGGGTGGTCACAGGAAGACTAGGGTGTGTTTAGGGTGCTGTGTCCTTGGGGTTGTAAATTGCCAAGAATGGTCTTTCCAGCTGTTTCATTCCTGTGGGGCCCAGAAACTCAAGCCTTCTAGTCACCAAGGCCAGGTGTTCAGGGGTGTCCCCCCTGTGGACTGTGCACACCTGCTGGGTTTGGTGTGTCAGGACAACCAGGGAGTGCAGAGGCGGGGCAGACGGCTGTAGCATGCAGAGGAAGAGTGCGAAAGTGGCGCCTGTGAGGGCCAGCACTTGTAAGGTGCAAGTTGAGGGCCAGAAAGGCTCCTGCTAGCGTCTCTGATCCCAGGAGAGTCCTAACAGATTCTGCCCTTCTGACAGATGCTTTAAGGTCAGCAGAAGGTCTAGGCATGCATCATGCTGCTGTTTTTGCACTGGGTTTCCAACTTGCCCAAGTCTCTGCATGGGTGCTATAAGAATGGGATCTCAGTTTCCTACAGCACTTGGTGTCTCTTGGATGTAAACCTTTTTGGTTTCCAAAACCAGATGTTTTGGAGGCTCATCTCTCTGGTTCATGTCCCAAGAGTTGGGGCATCTGATGTGGGTTCACACCCCTTGCACCTCAGGGAGAAGCTTTGTTTTTGTGCTATTATTCCTAATTATGAGATACCCGTCCAAGGTGAAGGTTTTGAGAAGACTGTGTGTCTGCCTCTGCTACTCACCTTGATATGTTTGCTTTGCTGTGGGTGACTCTTCTGCTAGTTCTCAGGTCATTTTCAGAGACAGTTGTTTCATATGTGGCTATAGATGTGGTATGTCCATGGGAGGAGGTGAATTCAGGATTTTCCTGTGCCACCATCTTGAACTGCTTTCAGAATTTTTCTTCTTGGACACTAATATTAAACTAAAAATTTCATAATCTTACAACTTAAATCACTAGTCCCCCCAAAAATGCCATATGAGTTTTAAATGAGTTATTGTTATTTTCTTCCATAAGCTTTTAATGACCATGGAAAATTAATGTTATTAGGAATTTTTCTGTGGTTTCTCATTATTTTCATAATGGATTTGTTATGCATGTTATTAGGAATTTTTCTGTGGTTTCTCATTATTTTCATAATGGATTATGTTATGCATGTAAATTATGTTATGCATGTAAATTTGTGGTACTAGGTGGTGTAATATATCCTGCAGAACATTTATGTGGTTGGTTTTCCTAGTAGAAAACCTCCCAGTTTTTAACTGCAATATTACATAGGATTTATCTTTCAGAACAATACCAGTGTTTATGTATGCTGCTGCTGCTGTTTATGTATGAGATATATATATATTTGCCTCCTAAAGCTTGCATTTGTTTTAAACAAAACGAGTGGGAGAGGTCTCAAGTTTTAAATATAATTAGTAGATCATCAGAATCATGTTGTAGATACTTTGAAAATGCCACTTAGTATAGAGAATATGCTTCTTTGTTGTTGCTGGTCTAAGAGAGTCCATGTTACTAGAGAGAAATTAACTTTTTGTTAATAATTATATTAATTGGAAAGTGAAATTTTAAGCATTCTTTTTCATCCTAATGTGATAACTTGTGTATTTGTGTGTGTTGCATTTTAGAAATTGGTTGGATATTTTGTATTGACATGTACTTCATTAAAGTTTTTCCCTCTTGAAATAATGAAAAATAGTCTTCCACTTAGCATTTTTGCATAGAATGTGTAATTTCCAGGAAGAGCTTACTGATAATGAGTGGGATTCCTTCACGAATTAGACTCCTTAATATAGTAGGGATGGTGATAATTCAACCAGTAGGATGTAGCCCTGGATTTAGGACAAAATGTTAATCTTAAATAGTGGTTCAGTTGAGTTCAGTTCAGTTGCTCAGTCGTGTCCGACTCTTTGCAACCCCATGGACTGCAGCACGCCAGGCTTCCCTGTCCACCACCAACTCCTGGAATTTACTCAGACTCATGTCCATTGAATTGATGATGCCATTCAATAATCTCATTCTCTGTCATCCCCCTCTCTTCCCACCTTCAGTCTTGCCCAGCATCAGGATCTTTTCTAATGAGTCACTTCTTTGCATCAGGTGGCCAAAGTATTGGAGCTTCAACATCAGTCCTTCCAATGATATTTAGGACTGATTTCCTTTAGGATGGACTGGTTGGATCTCCTTGCTGTCCAAGGGACTCTCAAGAGTCTTCTCTAATACTACAATTTAAAAGCATTAATTCTTCAGTGTGGTAGTCCCAATCAAAGCACGCTGAGTTAAAGATAAAAGGAAGACTTGAAAGCGGTGAACTATTTTTAAGTGTAAATTTCAGCAGGCATCATAAGTCTCAAATCTCTCCCTGCAATAGCATTTTGTGTACCTCTCATTTATTATAGTATTATACTTAGCTTGATATTCATAAGTGCTATGGAAAGAATTGAAGAAATTGTGAAACATGGGTTTTCAGAGCACAAGTAAACAGAAGGCTATGAATCTCTCCAGCTTATATTGCCTCCTTTCTGTGTCTATTCTCTCTTCCTTGCTGCCTCACCCTTTTGATATATTTTTTCTCTTGTCTTAACTTGACATGTAATTGAAATGCATAAATTTCTGTGCCTTCATATTAATGATAATTTCTTGTCTCAGTGTTTAAAAATATGACAGTTTCTGTAGGGGATATGCTATGTTTCTCTGACCATATTTGTGTTCTGTCATCTTTCTAAGTGGACTTTTAGATTACTTCTCCTTTTAGTCTACCAAGATGGTGACCGAAATACTCCCTTTTAATGATGGTGGAAAGCTATAATGTTTAAGCCACATCTCCAGTCACTTCATCTCCAGGAAAATTGGTCTGAAGTCTGCCTCTCTTATTTTGAAAAAACTGCCAATAAACATGCATTTTGTGGGGATTCCCCCCCGCCCCCAGGTGATATGCTTCGTTATATTCAGGAGAGTAAGGAAAGAGCTGCAGAAATGGTAAAAGCAGAGGTATTGCGAGAACGTCAAGAAACCGCCCGAAAGATACGCAAATATTATTTGATTTGCCTCCAGCAGATTTTGCAGGATGATGGGAAAGAAGAAGGGTAAGTTCTGTCTACACAATGTGTCCTGAGAGTACCAGGACAGCATTTTGTCCTTTTGTAAGCCTTTTTCTTAGCCACAGAATTAACTGTATCTACATAATGAGTAGAGGGTTAGCAGAGGCTTAATGTCTGTGCTCTTCTTTATGGTGGCAGGGCATGTAGGAAAACAAAAAATCCTGGGGCTAAGGAAACTCATTTGCTTCCTTTAAACTCTAGTAATTTTATATTCTGAAATTCCCCACAGGCCTGAGAAGAAGATCATCAATGCTGCTAGCAAGCTTGCTATAATGGCAAAATTGCTAGAAACACCTATTTCTAATAGATCCCAGAGCAAAACTACACAGTCAGGTATGTGAAAATGAGTTACTTGAAAGATTTTTCTCTCCCTTTCTTTTAGATATTTAATATTTTTAGTAGGATAGTGGGGAATGTAAGGAGTGAGAGCTAATTTATCAAATTATATGCATATTTTACTTAAACTGGAAAAGCAGTATAGAGTTTCCAGTTCAAGTATGCAGACTGAGCTTGCCCATCAGGTTCATTTTGCTGCTTCTATCCCTAGAAAGGGTAGAAAGGATTTTAAGTGACAATATAGAAGGAGAGAAAGAAGAAATTATAACTGAGCTTTTAAAAGTTATAATTGGTAAATCAGAGGCCGTGAGATATCCCTGAAAGAAGACAGGCGTTTTAAGATTGAAGATGGAAACCTCAGTTCAGAGCTCCCAGAAGACAACAGTTACAAGTGGGAGCAACGTGGAAATTGTTCCACACAGGATGGTGGTAGTATATTACAGAAGTGGTAAGCCTAGGGGGTGCCAATGGGGTAACTGGTGTTCCAGAGCAACCAAAACCAGGTGGGGGCACCCTCTTTATTTCTGCTTACTTCCCTTCCTGAACCCCAGTATTGAGCTGAGTGAGAGCAACAGAAACAGTCTGGGAACAGGGCAGTAATCTAGGTGCCTGCCCACACCAAGGAGAATCTGAGAGCCCACATGCCCAGAGTATCAGCAATTAGGTCTTTCTACTCTGCTGCCCATTCCTTTCCACTCCACTTCCAACTCCTTTTAGCAACCAGCAGATATTGTGCTCAAGACATCTAAAAGATACGCATTCAACTGAGAATTACTATATATTTATAGAAAGCAGCGCATGAAAAAAGAAACCAAACTTAAAATAAGACATAGCAAAAAAAAAAAAAAATCAATCCTCAAAACAGAGCTCACACCTAAAGAAAGAGAATTAATAGAACAAACAACAGGATGTGAGAATGTTAGAAAAATACAATATCCTCAGAAATATGTAAGAGGATATTGTAGAGGAAACTAACAATATGCTAAAATTTATATTATTTTCAAGGAGAAGATACAGATACTTATAATTCTGGAGCTTGCTGGAAAGATACAAGTTTAAGTATGTATATAAAAATTTAAGGCTAACACATGGGAAAACTAAGCCTGTGCACCACAACTGCTGAGCATGTACTCTAGAGTCTGTCTCAGAGCTGCTGAAGCTTGTGTGTTCTAAGCCTGTGCTCTGCAATAAGAGAAGCTACTTCAGTGAGAAGTCCTCACACCCCAGCTAGAGTGTAGTCCCCACTCACTGCCGCTACAGAAAGCTTGTGCACAGCACCAAAAACCCAGCATAGGCAAAAATAAATTTAAAAAGAAAAATAATTAAGGCTAACTAATAGAGAGTTAGAATATATAACTTTCAAAGTAGTCAGGGTGAAACTTGGAAGAAAACGTTTTCAATCTAATAATCTATAAAGGAAAAATACATCTGGAAAGCAAAGGTAAACGGAAAATAAGAGTAGATTGAAACAGCAGTCACACTAAACATGAGTTGCTTAAACTCAGTAATAAAAGAGCAAAATTTTCAAACAGTTTAAAAAATTCTAGATATATGTTATTTCAGATAAGACCATCATCAACAATTCAAAATACAGGGCTAGAGAGTGATATACCAAGCAATGTAGGTTGATATTCGATAAATTATAGAGTTAAATACAGTATCAGGTAAGTGAGAGTTAGCATTAAACTGACCAAAGTGAAAGTTCATAATGATAAAAGGTACAGCTTCCCAAGAAGCTACAAATGAGAAGTTTTCCCAAAGCTCAGTTGAACTTCTGGAAAGCGAGAAGCAAAGATTGTTCAGGAATTCCTGAGTTGAATGTTGGTAAACATTCTTCAAATAGAAGCACAAAGATTATTTGTGTAAATTTTGGAATGGTGATGTGAACCTTGGCTATAAAGGGGCAATGGCATATAACGTGAAAAGTTTTCTAGATTAAGTCTAATGTTCCCAGCAGTTGTAAAACCTTTATATGGATTTTAGGGGCCAAAGTACCCAACTCCGACATATGATGACTCTGATTCTATTCATTGTGGAGTTCTGCCTCTGATCAGATTTAGTGTCTTAGCTAATTAGATCAGAAATGATTTTAGCTTTGAAAGAATGTATTGTGTATGTGTCTTGAATTGGGGTGAGGGGTCCTTCCAGCAGATTTTCTTCATCAGAAACTTCATACTTGACATTAGAGCAAGTTGGAAATGTTGCAGCTGGCTATTGAAATGCTGTACCACCTATTGCATAAAATAATAGATCAGCTGGATGATAATAATAGATTTCAATAGCAAAATTACTCAGTTTTATCGTATATATATGTGTGTGTGTATGTGTGTATATATATATATATATATGAGAAGATTTAAAAATGTCCATCATTGATGTCTTTTCTTTGAGGATGATTAAAATATATATGCATTGCTTGGAAATATATAAAAAACATGTACTTTTCCCCTCCACTTTCAGTGTTAACTTTCTGCTAATTCTGTTTTCCCCCAATTTTGTGTTCCCTTGTACATAGGACTATTGCCTCTGACTTCAGAGAGGCTGACTGGAGTGGTAAAATCAAAAAGAAATGATGTGAATCAGAATATACCATGTCACATGGAAAGCAAATCAAATAGTCTAAAAACGATCCCCAGAGGTATGTGCGACCAAGTTCCTAAGAGGAGGGCTGCCTGTAACCTACAAAGGCGATTAGAGGATGCAGAGCGTGGGGACGGAAAGCCTGAGTGTTCCAGAGAGTCGCGTCTGGACTTTCAGTTCAGGGATAACAGTCACAAACATGTAGACATTTTGCCAAGAAGTGTTTCCCCTGAGTTTGTGCCTTGCGAAGATGAAAGAAGCTTTGGGTTGCCCAAGAACAAAGACCTCCTTGGTGATCCTGGCTCTGAAGCACTCCAGCACTCAAACGCGCACCCCTTCCTTGGAACCTTCGGAAATAAACCTTCATTTCGATATACCCCTGATCTTTCTGAGTCTGAATCCACACACATTACTTTTCGAAGTCCTAATGAAAGACTTGGTTTAAAAGTATATAAATGTAATCCACTAATGGAAAGTGAAAACTCTGCATCTGAGAAAAGTCCGAATTTGGGTGTTAAGGAAATTCCAGTAAAGGATGGAGGGGACCTTTGTGACTCTGCAGGCTGGCATTCCAACACTGCCACTCTACCCTACAGCAGTCATGAAGTGTCATTTTTGCATGGAGGACGGCAAGACACTCAGGATTCGCTCGTTGAATCTGTGAATTTCAAACAGTTTTCAGCAGCCGGCTGTCTTTCAGACTCAGAGAAAAACAGCGTGATTGGTCAGCCTACGAAACGTCAGAGTGGGCATGCTCCAGACCTGTCAGAAGAAATCACATATTCCCGGCCAGGGAAGGACAGCATGACTCTTGGACACCCAACTCATCATAAAGCTGATATATTAAAGTCAGAATTCAAAAAACTGGGCAGTTCAGTACCACCTGCCGTGTGTCCGCTGCCGTCAAGAAAATTAATCGCTCCTCTGTCTAGCCAGCAAGATAGTGGCTTCGATAGCCCATTTGTCAATCTAGACTAATTGTTGTACAGTATATAAGAAGAATCATTAATATATTGACAAGAAAACTGAAAAGAAGACTTGAAACTGAAACATTTGTGGGCCCTGCATACTATGAGATGTTTTAGAAACATCTATCATATAAGTAAAGTAGTCTCATAAAATTACTTGAGATATTAATGTTGCCTTCATCTTCCAAAGACTTTGGTGGTGTGTGTGTAATCTGCTTCTGTGTGGTGCTTGTATTTGGTTGCTAACCATCTATTTTTGTACTTATAAATTAGCTCTCTATGCAGTTTTAAATTATTTAAATAAACTTGCATATGGTCTGTAGAATTGTTACGAACTGTTTTTTAATTCACAATGTAGAAATGTTATGTTGGCATATTTGAAATTCATCCAGAAAAATATATCAGTTTTTATTTGTTATGTATGATCAGCCAGATTTAATTTTTGAAGTTAGCCATGTTTAATGAGTCTATATATTTGCTCTGCACATAGTTTACCTGGAAATATCTGCTCAAAATTTTGATCCTGCTTTCAGTTACTGGAAATTAAGTATTACAAGCATTGCCACAAACTATGTACCTATATCCTCTTTTAGTTGGCGTTTGTGTTATTTTAGATCTCCTGTGACAGGCAGAGACTTTGTCTCTCTTATGGTTTCACACTCTTTCCTTCATCTGAAGCATTACTTTTTAAAAATGGAAATAATCTTTGTCATACAGCCCCAAATTTTAAACTGTTAGATTTTTATGTTCATTTATAGTGCAAAATTGGCTAACTTATTAATGCTGTAGTTGATGGTTACATTCTAAACCATGCAGAAATGAATGACCACTTGAATATGGTTGCTTCTCTTTTGAATTCCTAGAGATGGGTATTAAAGTTTTAGGTGTTTGCAGGTACTTCCTGAAAATGCCATAGCTTTCTCTCATCTGTCACCCCAGATGTATTATGGACTGTATTTGTGGGTTTATCCCGTATATTTGGCTTCCCCGGTGGCTCAGTGGTAAAGAATTTGCCTGCCCATCAATCCCTTGTTTGGGAAGATTCCCTGGAGGAGGAAATGGCAACCCCCTCCAGTATTCTTACCTGGGAAATCCCATGGACAGAGGAACCTGGGTGGCTACAGTCCTTGGGGTTGCAGAGACAGACATGACTGAGCGATGGATGCTAACAAACTGATTTGTCCACCAGGCTAACTTTTATGATGGTTGAATGGGTGGCAAGGTGCATCATCCTCCTGCTGATAACCATCTCTAAAAGCAAGAACCTAGAAGTGAACTTTTTAGGAGTTGGAAAGTTCTGTCAACTGGTGACCAGATGTAGATAAACCTAAATATTAGCACTAATTTCAGTGCTTGAGTTGACATGAAGCTGGAGAAAGGAACACACCACCATCTCTTCAAAATCTTATTTGTCTTTCTGAAGATACCGTGCCTTTTCTCCAAAAATTAGGGTGTCTTTTCTCACTCTAGGAAAACTAAACCAGCTAAATTTATCTTCCACATGGATCTGGTTGGTTCTTGATTATTCTGAGTCCTGGATATTACCAAACTGAGAATCCAGCCCATTGCTTTCCTAATTTTTCATCTTTGTGTGCTTGTTTTAAATCCTATTTTAACCCTTAGCATCAAGGCTAAAAGTGGAAATCTTGCTCTTTTTGTGGTATCCTTAATCTCTTTTTTGGTATCCACAATTTCAAGAGGATTAGGTTACTTTATTTCATATACCTTATGCATAATCACCAAGAAAGGTGTACATTGGTCAGTGTACATATGGAGGGACCGCACAGCCAAACTGCCAGTCTAAGTGTCTGAGGGGTGACGTCAGGACAGAGAAGAGAGGAGCCCCATAAATGTCGTTGTCACACAGACCTGACTTCATTGTGGCTTAAATCTTTATGTTTCTGCATTTCGTTTGTTGACATCACATTAGAGACTTCCATGTGCATGCTCACAGGGGATACTGACCTCTAGTTTTCTTGTCATACCTGTCTTGCTTTGATGAAAACGTAATACTGGTCCTGTAGAACGAGTTGAAGAGTCCCCCTGCCTCTGTTTGATTAAAGAATGTGTGTGGGATTGCTGTAATTTATTCATTGTTGGACAGAATTTACTGGATAAAGCCGTCTAGCTTGGGCTTTTTGTGTATGTGGTAGGAAGGGAGGGCAGATTTTTAAGTAATGATTCTCTTTCTTGTAGAGCTTTCGATTTTTAATTTCTTCCTTAGTCTTGGATGAAATAAGGGACATGAATTACCAACCCTTTAGAAATTAAAATGATTATAAGCGAATACGACAAGCAGCTTTACATGAACAAATTGGACAACTTAGGCAAAATGAAACCTTTCTTCTCTAATATACGTACTTAAACTTATGAATTTCCCTCTAAGCACTGTATAAGGCATACTTGTAAATTTTGACATGTTGTGTGTTTGTTTTCTTTTAGTTCAAAATATTTTCTAGTTGCCCCTGTGATTTTTTTTTGGACCCACGTATTATTTTAAAATATATCACTTACATTTGAGATTTATCTTTTGGGCCTAGCATATGACCTAGCCTGGAGAATGTTTCACATGCATCTGAAAAGAATGCACATTCTCCACTCATTTGATAGAGTGTTAAAAAATATGTTAGGTCACGTTGGTTGATACTATTGTTCAGATCTGCTATAGCCTTGCTGATTTTTGGTCTCCTTGTTCTGTTAGTTATTAAGACTGGGACATTTTCAACTATAATTGTTAATTTGTCTATTTCTCCTTTTGATTCTCTCATACTGCTTCTATCAGTGAGACAAGTATGCCAACAACAAATTCTCTCCAGTTTTTATTTTGTACTGTATTTCAAATTCATTTTAGAAGGATAGCATTTGATGGATTTAGAATTCTCTGTTAGCATTTCCCCACCCCTGTCCCAGGCCCTTTGATTATGTCATTCCACTGCCTTAGTGGCCACCGTATGTTTGCTGAAAAGTTAGCCGTGAATCATTTTGTTCATGTATTCTGAACTGGTTTTAGGTACATATATCTTAATATATTTGTTACATAAAGGTACTGACCTTTTACCATAAAATCTCTTTTTATCTAGTAATATTTCTTAGAGTTCATTTTTGAGATATTACTATAGCCATTCCAGCTCTCTTAGGATTATTGTTTGCATGCCATATCTTTTTTTTGTCCTTTCTTTTTTAACCAATTTATGTCTTTTGATTTCAAATGGGTCTCTGAAAGCACATTGTTGGGTCTTGCTTTTTTACACATTTACACAGTCACTGTTTGCTTTTGGATTGGAGATTTTTAGTCTGTTTAATAAAATTATGATTGGACTTACTACATTTGCCATTTTACTTTTGGCTTTCTCTATTATTTGCTTTCTCTGTTTATCTCCTCTGATACATGTGTATTTTTTCCATATCTTATGTCTTTTTAGTTACTAAGTTGCTTGTTTCAGTTCAGTTCAGTTGTTCACTTGTGTCTGACCCTTTCTGACCCCATGGACTGCCGCATGCCAGGCTTCCCAGTCTATGTCCAACTCCCAGAGCTTGGCCAAACTCGTGTTCATCAAGTCGGTGATGCCATCCACCCATCTTATCGTCTGTCATCCCCTTCTCCTCCTACTCTCAATCTTTCCCAACACTGGGGTCTTTTCTAGTGACTTAGTTCACCGCATCAGGGGGCCAAAGTATTGGAGTTACAGCTTCAGCACCAGTCCTTCCAATGAATATTCAGGACTGATTTCCTCTAGGATGGACTGGTTTGGTCTCCTTGCTGTCCAAGGGACTCTCCACAGTCTTCTCCAGTACCACGGTTCAAAAGCATCAGTTCTTTGGTATTCAGCTTTCTTTATAGTTCAACTCTCACATCCATACATGACTACTGGAAAAACCATAGCCTTGACTAGATGGATCTTTGTTGGCAAAGTAATGTCTCTGCTTTTTAATATGCTGTCTAGGTTGGTCATAACTTTCCTTCCAAGGAGCATGCATCTTTTAAATTCATGGCTTCAATCACCATCTGCAGTGATTTTGGAGCCCAAATAAATAAAGTCTGTCACTGTTTCCACTGTCTCCCTATCTATTTGCCATGAAGTGATGGGACTGGATGCCATGATCTTAGTTTCCTGAATGTTGAGCCTCAAGCCAACTTTTTCACTCTGCTCTTTCACTTTCATCAAGAGGCTCTTTAGTTCTTCTTCACTTTCTGTCATAAGGATGGTGTCATCTGCATATCTGAGGTTATTGATATTTCTCCCAGCAGTCTTCATTCTAGCTTGTGGTTCATCCAGCCCAGCATTTCTCATGATGTACTCTGCATGCAAGTGAAATAAGCAGGGCGACAATATACAGCCTCGACATATTCCTTTTCCTATTTGGAACCAGTCTGTTGTTCCTTGTCCAGTTCTAACTGTTGCTTTCTGACCTGCATACAGATTTCTCAAGAGGCAGGTCAGGTGGTCTGGTATTCTCATCTCTTGAAGAATTTTCCACAGTTTGTTGTGATTCACACAGTCAAAGGCTTTCCCATAGTCAATAAAGCAGAAGTAGATGTTTTTTAGGAACTCTCTTGCTTTTTTGATGATCCAATGGATGTTGACCATTTGATCTTTGGTTCCTTTGCCTTTTCTAAATCCAGCTTGAACATCTGGAAGTTCACGATTCACGTACTGTTTAAGCCTGGCTTGGAGAATTTTGAGCATTCCTTTATTAACATGTGAGATGAGTGTAATTGTGAGGTAGTTTGAGCATACTTGGCATCGCCTTTCTTTGGGAATGGAATGAAAACTGACCTTTTCCAGTCCCGTGGCCACTGGAGAGTTTCCCAGATTTGCTGGTATATTGAGTTGTAGCACTTTCACAGCATCATCTTTTAGGATTTTAAATAGCTCACCTGGAATCCCATTGCCTACACTAGCCTTGTTCGTAGTGATGCTTTTTAAGGCCCACTTGACTTTGCATTCAAGGATTCTGGCTGTAGGTTGGTGATAACACCATCATGATTATCTGGGTCATGAAGATCTTTTTTGTGTAGTTCTTCTGTGTATTCTTGCCATCTCTTTTTAATATCTTCTGCTTCTGTTAGGTCCATGCCATTTCTGTCCTTTATTGAGCCCATCTTTGCATGAAATGTTTCCTTGGTATCTAATTTTCTTGAAGATATCTCTAGACTTTCCCATCCTATTGTTTTCCTCTATTTCTTTGCACTGATTACTGAGGAAGACTTTCTTATCTCTCTTTGCTATTCTTTGGAACTCTGCATTCAAATGGGTATATCTTTCCTTTTCTTCTTTGCCTTTATATTCTCTTCTTTTCTCACCTATTTTTAAGGCTTCCTCAGACAACCATTTTGCCTTTTTCCATTTCTTTTCCTTGGGGATGGTCTTAATCCCTGCCACCTGTACAGTATCATGAACCTCCGTCCATCGTTCTTCAGACACTCTATCAGATCTAATTCCTTGAATATATTTGTCACTTCCAGGGTATAATCATAACGGGTTTGATCTAGGTCATACCTGAATGTTCTAGTGGTTTTCCTTACTTTGTTCAATAAGTCTGAATTTGGCAATAAGGAGTTCATGATCTGAGCCTGGTCTTGTTTTTGCTGACTGTAAAGAACTCCATCTTTGGCTGCAAGGAATATAATCAGTCTGATTTTGGTCTTGACCATCTGGTGATGTCCATGTGTAGAGTCTTCTCTTGTGTTTTTGGAAGAGGGTGTTTGCTATGACCAGTGCATTCTCTTGGCCAAACTCTATTAGCCTTTGCCCTGCTTCATTCTGTATTCCAAGGCCAAATTTGCCTGTTACTCCAGGTATTTCTTGACTTCCTACCTTTACATTCCAGTCCCCTGTAATGAAAAGCACATCTCTTTTGGGTGTTAGTTCTAGAAGGTCTTGTAGTCTTCATAGAACCGTTCAACCTCAGCTTCTTCAGCAATACTTGTCGGGGCATAGACTTGGATTTCTGTGATATTGAATGGTTCACCTCGGAAATGAATAGGTATCATTCTGTCATTTTGGGATTGCACCCAGGTAGTGCATTTGGACTCTTGTGTTAACTATCATGGCTACTCCATTTCTTCTAAGGGATTCCTGTCCACGGTAGTAGATATAATGGTCATCTGAATTAAATTCACCCATTCCAGTCCATTTTAGTTCACTGATTCCTAAGATGTTGATGTTCACTCTTGCCATCTCCTGTTTGACCACTTCAAATTTGCCTTGATTCATGGACCTAACATTCTAGGTCTTCCTTCTGTGGAGGGTTAGGTAGCATGATTTAGAGAGATTAGTGAAGCCATGCTATAGAGGGGCTTTCAAGGAGCAGAGGAAATAGGGAGTAACAAGAGGACAATGTCCTGTTATATTTAGCAGGAACAAGGGTTAAGCCAGGGTAGAAATGGTCGGAAGAAAGAGGTTACTAGATTGAGAATATTGCAGCAACAAGTTTAACAAGACCTACTGCCTGATTGAGTATAATGTCAAGGGAAAGAGAAGCACTGAAAGGGGTTTAGAGCCCGGGTGATTGTGAAGAATGTTGTGCTATCAACAAGTGTTGGGGAATCAGGACATGGTGAGTTTTAGTGGCTGTGCCCTCCATTGAATACTGCAGTGGTTGGCCCTTTGATGGGTAATGATTGCAAATAACTTACAGATAATAACTTCATGCTGAGCATTGTGTTAAGCTCTTTGCTAGCTCATCTAATCCTCACAACAGTCTTTTGAAGTAGGCTCTATAAGGGTACTTTTTCAAAATTGAAGTATAGTTGATTTACAGTAGCATGTTAGTTTCAGCTGTACAGTATAGTGCTTCAGGGGTTTTTTTGTAGATTATATTCCATTATAGGTTATTACATGATACTGGGTATTATTTCCTATGCTATGCATCTTTGTTCCTTATCTGTTTTATGTGTAGTAGTTTATATCCATTAATCCCATACCCCTAATTTTTCCTCCCATCCCCCACTTTGGTAACCATAAATTTATTCTATTTTTGTGGATCTATTTCTGTTTGTATGTACATTCATTGTTGTTATTTTTTAGATTCCACTCTTTGTCTTTCTCTGATTTATTTCACTAAGCATAATCTCTAGGTCCAGCCACATTGGTGCAAATGACAGTGTTTCATTCTTTTTTTATAGCTGTGTAATATTCCATTTTGTACACACCACATTTTCTTAAGCCAATTGTCTTTTGATGGGCATTTGGGTTCCTTCCATGTCTTTTCTATTGTGAGCAGTGCTGTTGTGAACATTGGGGTGCATGTATCTTTTTGATTTAGTGTTTTTGTTTTTTCTGCCAGCTCTGAGCCTAGGAATGAAATTGCTGGATTATAAGGTAAATTTATTCTTAGTTTTCAAAGGAAACGTCATACTTTTTTCTATAGAAGCTGCACCAGTTTACATTCTCACCAACAGTGTACAAGGGTTCTCTTTTCTCCACGTTCTATCCAACATTTGTTTTTTGTAGGCTTATTCACGACAGCCATTCTCACAGGTGTGAGGGAATGCCTCACTATGGTTTTGATTTCTATTTCTCTAAATAATTAGTGATGTTGAAGCATCTTTCCATGTACCTCTTGGTCATATGTATATCTTCTTTGGAAAAATGTCTATTCGGGTCTTCTGTCCATTTGTTGACTCAATTGTTTTTTATATTGAATGGTATGTGCTGTTTATGTGTTTTGGATATTATTTGTATCATTTGTTGCATCATTTGCAAATATTTTCTCCAGTTCTATAGGATTTTTGGTTTTGGTTTGTTTTCTTTTACTGTGTAAAAGCTTCTAAGTTTTTTTTAATTTTTAAAATTATTTATTTTAATTGGAGGCTAATTACTTTACAGTACTGTAGTGGTTTTTGCCATACATTGACATGAATCAGCCATGGGTGTACATGTGTTCCCCATCCTGAATCCCCCTCTCACCTCCCTCCCCATTCCATCCCTCAGGGTCATCCCAGTGTACCAGCCCTGAGCACCGTGTCTCATGCATTGAACCTGGACTGTTGATCTATTCCACATATGATAATGTACATGTTTCAGTGCTATTCTCTCAAATCATCTCACCCTTGCCTTCCCCCACCAGAGTCCCAAAGTCTGTTCTTTACATCTGTGCCTCTTTTGCTGTCTTGCATATAGGGTCATCATTACCATCTTTATAAATTCTATATATATGTGTTAATATACTGTATTGGTGTTTTTCTTTCTGACTTACTTCACTCTGTATAATAGGCTCCAGTTTCATCCACCTCATTATGGTATTCTTTTTAATGGCTGAGTAATATTCCATTGTGAATATGTACCACAGCTTTCTTATCCATTCTTCTGCCTATGGACATCTAGATTGCTTCCATGTCCTAACTATTGTAAACAGTGCTTAGATGAACATTGGGATACACATGTCTCTTTCAATTCTGGTTTCCTTGGTGTGTATGCCCAGCAGTGGGATTGCTGGGTCATATGGCAGTTCTATTTCCAGTTTTTTAAGGAATCTTTACACTCTTCTCCATAGTGGTTGTACTAGTTTGCATTCCCACCAACAGTGTAAGAGGGTTCCCTTTTCTCCAGCATTTACTGTTTGTAGCCTTTTTGATAGCAGTCATTCTGACTGGCATGAGATGGTACCTCACTGTGGTTTTAATTTGCATTTCTCTGATAATGTGTGATGCTGAGCAACTTTTGTTAGCCATCTGTATGTCTTCTTTGTTAGCCCATCTGTATGTCTTCTTTGGAGAAATGTCTGTTTAGTTCTTTGCCCATTTTTTGATTGGTTCGTTTATTTTTCTGGAATTGAGCTGCAGGAGCTGCTTGTATATTTTTGAGATTAATTCTTTGACAGTTGATTCATTTGCTATTATTTTTCTCCCATTCTGAAGGCTGTCTTTTCACCTTGCTTATAGTTTCCTTTGTTGTAGAAAAGCTATTAAATTTAATTAGGTCCCATTTGTTTATTTTTGCTTTTTTCCCACTACTCTCGGAGGTGGGTCATAGAGGATCCTGCTGTGGTTTATGTGGTTTATGTCAGAGAGTGTTTTGCTTATGTTTTCTTGGAGGAGTTTTATAGTTTCTGGTCTTACATTTAGATCTTTAATCCATTTTGAGTTTATCTTTGTGTATGGTGTTAGAAAGTGTTCTAGTTTCATTCTTTTATAGGTGGTTGACCAGTTTTCCCAGCACCACTTGTTAAAGAGATTGTCTTTTCTCCGTTGTACATTCTTGCCTCCTTTGTCAAAGATAAGGTGTCCATAGCTGCATGGATTTATCTCTGGGCTTTCTATTTTGTTCCACCGATCTATCTTTTTGTCTGTGCCAGTACCATACTGTCTTGATGACTGTAAAAGCTTCCAAGTTTGATTAGGTCCCATTTGTTTCTTTTGCCTTGGAGCACTGATCTCAGAAAATATCACTATGATTTATGTCAGAGTGTTTTGCCTGTACTCTCTTCTAGGAGTTTTGCAGTATTGTAACTTAATTTAGGTCTTTAAACCCTTTCGAATATATTTCTGTATTTGGTGTGAGGGAATATTTTAATTTCCGTAATTGACATGTAGCAGTCTAAGTTTTCCCAACGCCACTTGAAGAGACTGTCTTCTCTCCATTATTTATTCTTGCCTCTTTTGTCATAGAGGAATTGACCATAGTTACATGGGTTTATTTATGGGCTCTCTATTCTGTTCATTGATCTATATGTCTGTTCTCGTGCCAGTCTGACACTCTTTGGATTACTTTATCTTTGTAGCATAGTCCGGAGTCTAGAAGGGCTATGCCTCCAACTTTTTTCTTTTTCTTCATATTTGCTTTGGCAATTCTAGGACTTTTGTGTCTTCATTTAAATTTTAGGATTATTTGTTCTTGTTATGTGAAAAAATGTCCTTGGTATTTTGATAGGGATTCTATTAAATCTGTAGATTGCATTGAGTAATATGACCATTTTAGCAATATTCTTCCAATTCAAGAACATGGAATTTCTTTCTGTTTCTTTGAATTATCTTCAGTTTCTTTAACATTTTATAGTCTTCAGGATATAGGTCTTTCACCTCCTTGGTTAAGGTTATTCCTAGTTTTTTTATGTGGTTTTACACAGTGTTTTTTCTTTCCTCTTTCTAATATTGCATTATTAGTGTATAAATATACAACAGATTTCTATGTATTAATCTTGTATTCTACAACCATGTTGAATTCATTTATCAATTTTAATCTCCAACTTCTGGGTCCTCTATTTAGAGCATCATGTTATCTGCAAATAGTGACAATTTTACCTCTCTCTTCCAATCTGGATACATTTTATTTCTTTTTCTTGTCTGATTTCCATTGCTAGGACTTTCAATGCTATGTTAAACAGGAGTGGTGAAAGTGGGCATCCTTGTCTTGTCCCTGAATTTAGCAGGAAGCCTTTCAGGTTTTCATGGTTGAGTATGACTTTTTGGGTAAATGAAATTGAGGCTTAGAGAGGTTAAATAATTTGCTCAAGGTTAACACAGTTAACACATGGCAGAGCCACAAATCACACCCAGGTCTCTGTCTTTTTTTAAAAACAAACTTTTCACTTAGTTTTAGATTCACAAAAGGGTTGCAAAGAGAGTAGTGTCCGTATACTTCCCACCCAGATTCCTCTATTTTTTTTTTTTAAATTTTTAGTCATTTATCTATTTGGCTGTGCTGAGTAGTTGCTTTGCAGGGGCTTTCTCGAGCTGTGGCGAGCAGAGGCTACTCTTTGTTGTGGTGCGTGGGCTTCTCATTGCGGTGTCTTCCCTAGTTGCAGGGCAGAGGCTCAAGGTGCATGGTCTTCAGTAGTCGCAGCTCACAGGCTCTAGAGTGTGGGCTCAGTAATTGTGGCACACCAGCTTAGTTGCCCCAAGGCATGTGGAATCTTCCTGAAACAGAGATGGAACCCATGTCCCCCGCGTTGGCAGGATTCTTATCTACGGTGCCACCAGTGAGGTCCTCTGCAGTTGTTAACAGCCTCCACAATTGCCACAACTAAAGAACCAATTTCATCTAGCTTGTTTCCTCCCTTTATTGTTTTACTCCAGAATTCATGGTCTTAATGTCTATACTGTCTCTACTTGGCTTGGTTTCTGGCTTCTCCAATGGCTCAGCAGGAAAAGAAACTGCCTGCAATGCAGGAGGCATAGGAGATGCAGTGATCCCTTGGTTAGGATCCCCTGCAGGAGGAAATGGCAACTCACTCCAGTATTCTTGCCTAAAAAATCCAGTGGACCGAGAGAGGATCCTGGCAGGCTACAGTCCAAAGGATCTCAAAAAGTCAGACGTGACTAAATGACTACAAAGCACGCATGGGTGAATTAGAATTCATTTTAAAGGAGAATTCTTTCCTCTTTCCTCTCCTGCTTTTTCGCCCATGCTCCCATGAAATAAAATGAGTTCAGCAGGCTTCTCCACATGTAAAATTTGTTTAACTTGCTTTCTTGGTAGGGCATGGGGAAAAAATAGGTCTATAGTGGAGGTTTATGGATTAGGGCATTATATGGAGGTTATGTTGCAATTCTGAATTTACCAACACAACTGGAAAACCCATAATACAATAGAACCATCTTTTGTAATTTTAAAATCCAACCAGTAGTGATTCATCTAAAAATGAAAAGACATTTAGAAATTTCCTAGCAGTAAATGTGCCATTCTAAAACTTCTTGATATCATTATTACATTTTTTCTTAAGGACCAGAATAGGAAATTGATTAGACATCAAAATGGTAAGTGCCATTAAAGAGAAACTTCTCTATTTTTAAAAGTAACATAAATGGAGTGGCTTTTTGCCATAAAGTGTGGAAATAATATTGAAATTTTGTGATCAAATTAAATCTTGCGCTCTTAAAAATGTTGTCTAATGAGTAAATTGAATAGAACTAACAAAATATGTGGTTTTAAAAATTGTTTTGTTTTGGTTCAGACATAGTCTCTGTCTGGAGGATTTTGTTTTCTTACAACAAATTTGATTTGGCAATTTTATTAATCATGTTGTGTACGTTATGAACTGGACCAAATTTTGCTTCCTGTTCTCTGACCTTAGGAACCATAGAAATGCAGTTCATTTATGAGAACCCAACATGCGAGACAGCAAAAGGAACGCAGATGTATAGAATAGACTCGTGGACTTTGTGGATGAGGGTAAGGGTGGGATGATATGGGAGAAGGGCATTGAAGCATGTTAATTATCATATGTCTAATCAATCGCCAGCCCAGGATTGATGCTCGGGGCTGGTGCAGCGAGATTTCCCGGGGGGGAGGGAGGAGGGAGGGGGGTTCCGGAGGGGAAGCATATGTAAACCCATGGTGATATCATGACAATGTATGGCAAAAACAATAAAAAAATAAAAAAAGAACATAGGGTGAACCCAGTTATTGCATTGTCACAATGGCCCTATAGATACCAATGGTTTTATTGGCTGCCAATGCGTCTTTCTGGAGATTTTTTTTTAAATGTACAGTTTCACAATTTGCTCTGCAGAAACCCCAAGACTGATTATTCATCAAATAGTTACTTTGATTTTTGAATGCTCAAGTATTCCCATGAATGAATTCAAATTTCTGTTTTAATTGGCCAGAAGTTTTTCAGAATTCTTACCTGCTGGGTTTCTTAAGGCTCGGCTCATGTATAAACACAGAAAAATAGCATATGCCTTTGGGGTATCTCTTAATATAGTAGGCCAGTTGGCGAGGGCCACTTTCTAGGTATCTTATCTACTGAAAGCAAATTATCATCTTCCAGTTGCCTCCTGAATAAATGTGGTAGGAAATTCACTTTTAAAGGTCTTTTCCATGGAGCAAATCGAATTGTTAACATATATTTGCCCAGTCTGAAGCAAAAGTGAATACCAGTAGAAATTCCCAACTTGCTCAAAATCAAAACATGTAAGATTAACCAGAAGCTTCCTTAGGAGAAATGAAAAATTCTATTTTTCTTGGAGGAAGTCTTCAAAGATTATAGATCCAAACACACATGGGTATGAGCAGCATAAGATTTTAAAAAAGATCTCTAAAAATGAAAATGTGTTCTCTCTAAGTTTCTCAGAGTAATTAACATATTGTAGCTGACAAATTCTGTGGCCAAAGAGAGAGAAGCCTGAAAGTTGAAAAGTCTGGAATGCTCTGACTTCCCACCTCTGCCTAGGAGCATGAACAAACATCTGCTGTCTCCCCCTTTCCATAAGCCTGCTTAGAGTCAGACTCCCAGAGAAGGGGCAGAGATAAGTGGCAGAGGGACCAAATCCCAGTGCCAGAACTTAGCTTTCAAAATGTTCCCTGGGATGAAGGCTCAATTCAGAACACCCACTTGGCCAGAGAAAGGGTTTTGGAAACAGCAGAGTGGCTAACATTCTTCATTCTTTTGTGCTCATTTTCCAGCAAGAACAAATATTTGATTATATAATGAAGAAGTTATGTCTCCTGGCACCCAAAGAACTGACCTACAATGACAAATGTGCAACTTATTAAGCAAATTCCATGGGGCCTGCAACACGTACGAGTCGTTTTCTCAAGACACGTAGTTGCTTTACCACCAAGAGCCCCTTCCCAGTGCTTCCAGCTGGCAAATGGCACTCATTCGAATCCATTACTTTGTAATCACACAAAGCTTCTCTGTGGCTTTTTTAAAACAGAATATAACTTGATGTGCTTTGGTTTGGTTTTGCTGCCATGATTCTAGAGACCATAGATAATCATTTAAGCCCAAGCCTAAGATGTGCATTTCTATTGGAGGAAAAAACAGAGCAAGAGAGCCCCCTCCCGGTGAATCTCATCTATACTGCTTCTTTGTTTCCTTAATGGAGATGCACATCCTGAGCAGAGATGTCTGGTTTCTATTTAAGTGGCTCCAAAATGTGTTCCCTTTGTTCTGGAGTGCTCACTAAAGCTAGTCCAGAAAACTTGGCTCTGTGGGCTACTGGAGTTTCTCCTTTTCCAACAAAACACGTGGGATGGGTGGTCATGCCAATGGTGAGCATAATCACAGCAGCTCATTAAGTTGACTGGCACAAATCCTGTGTTTGCTGAGGAGAAATAGTATTATGAACGGAAATACCTCCACGGGGAGTATTGCGTCGCTGTCATAACAGGTTAAGCTTTGGAGAGCCTTAGGAAGGAGATAAGGATTGCAGTAGCTGCTGGCTATGTGTATTTCACTTGTATCCAAGCATATGCTGCAGTTGTAGTATATAGAATGATTAATATATATATTTATGGTGAGAATTTGTTCATAAGTGAGTTTGCATTGTTTTTAAAATACTCATAGGTACAAATGATAGTTGAGCCTTTCAAGATGTAAAGTGAAAAGCCTCTTTTCCAGCTCTGACCCCCCAGTTCCCTAGTTCTCCATCTTATAGCAGAATCTTCTCCTCTCAGTCTAGGTACACAGGTGTATATGCATATACAGCTCTTATTTTATGTAAGTGGTAGCCTGTTATATTCTGTTCTGTACCTTCCTCTTACAACAAAAAACTTAAAGCAAGCTTTTTTAATGCTAAAAAATAATAAGCACTGGATATAAAAAAATCAGTCACGTAAGTGTGGGGTGGTTCTTCACAGATAGGAAGGAGTGTAGGGTGAATTTCACAGTGGGGGCAGCCATCATTACCCCAAGGTTGGAGGGAGGCAACCTGGCAAAGAGCACAAAGCTAAACATACGCATCCCCTGCTAGCCTTCTCTTCTACCTTTCTGCCCTACTCTGTGTCCCTTCCTCTAGACCTTCTCCTCTGTGCTTTTTTCCACCATCCACCCTGCTTTCCCACCCCTCTTCCTCTCCCTTCCTCTGCAGATTATTCACTCAGTTCTTTTCCACCTCCATCTCTTCCACCAGGCCATTCTTCTGGATTCCTTAACTAGTGCCCTTTCTTGCCTTTGAAGTTTTTCTTCTTTAATTGGAGGGCAGGAAGTGCCTGTGGTAGTGAGGGTCATGAGAAGGACATTAAGGGTCACACCGGGCTGGGTCTGAAGAGGATGACATTGAGCTGGTGTAAAAGAGGGGCTTTCAGGGTCTGGAATCAGATTGCCTTCCCTGCCTGCTCAACTGTAAGAAGTAGTGTTATCTGCCAGGGTTCATCCGGGGGGGGGGGAGAACCAGTAGGAAGGATAGAGAGATAGAGAGGAAAGTAGGTAGGTAGATCGATGGATAGATATTAAGACACTTATTACAAGGACTTTGCTTATGAGCTGTGATGACTAAATAGGCAGGTCCAAAGTTTGTAGGGCAGGCAGTCAAGAAGAGAGGAAGACAGCTTCAGCTATTGTCTATAGGCAGGGTCTCTCATATAAGGTCTTCCAGCCTATTAAGTCAGGCCCTCCCAGGATAATATCCATAACTGAAAGTGATATGATTTTGTGTGACTTAAAATCACTCAGATCTGCAAACTCCCTTCATAACAACACTGAAATTAGTTTTTGATTAAATAACTGGAAGAAGGGACGAGAATGTAACAGAATGTCTGTCATTTTCCTTCCATCCTCCAACTCTTACAACAGAATATCATTTCTAGCCCACATTGTCCAGAAACATATGAGGAAGGGAATTCTGGGTCATACAGTTTAACTCAAGAAAATTGAAATACTATGAAATCATCCCATATAGTTAACATGCTGAACAGTTGCTAGATGAATGTCCCAGTCCTCACCAGGTATCCTAGAAGAACTTGGAACTATTTTGCTTTTTTTTTTTTTTTGCTTTCCTGTTGCTTTTGTGGTGTCCTTAAGAAATGGCATGGGCAGAAGTAGGACATTCCTTACCCTGTCTCTGGCTTCCAGTTGGGTTTGGCCAATGGGTCGAGCTGGCAGGAGATAGGAGAGAAGAATATCGAAGTCCAAGTGTTTAATTCCCTGGCTCCAGCCCTTGGATTGTCTCAGGATGCCTGTGTCCCTGAACTAAAAGGAATACTTACCTCGAGGTGTCCTTCTCTACACTGGCACTTCTCAAGCCGTATGTGGTGAAGGACCAGGTTTTGTTGTTTTCATTTCATCATAGACTGATCTTGTTGATCTTTCATAGAAAGATATTATAGGCTTGTATGTCTCAGCAAAGTCAAATAGTTATAAAAGTTTTAAGCTACATTCTCTCAATTTTTGTACTCTTATCTCATCGTAGACCACTGATTTTGCAAACTGGAACCTACTCACAGGCCACACTTTGAGTTGCACTGCTTTCCATGACTCTCTGGGTCGGAGTAATCTCTCCCTCCTCTCATCGCTTAAAGCTTGGGGATAGAGTCAATCCAATTGTTACTAGCCCTCGGGTTCCCACATTAGCTCTATGGTTACCCACATCTACACCTTTATAAATAAACCATTCTCAAACCATCCTATTTTGATTATTATGTTCCCTGTTACAGATTGCGCTACTCTATTTTTAAAAGCATGGTCAGTAATTTTACCATCATTTACTAATTTATCAGTTCAACATATTTTTCACTTAACATTTAACTGGCATGGCTCATTAAAATTTTGATATAATTTTCTTAATTTATGCATGTGTTATTGAGTTATTTAGATTGTAAACCTTGGAATGCTAAGACCATGCTTTGAATCTAGAAGATGTGAGTCGTATGGTCTACTAACTTGAGTCTGAGCCCTCCTTGAAGGATTAGTGGATTTTCAGAAAGCTGTTTGCAAGAGGGACCTAGGTGCCTCCAAGGAGATAACGCATCATGATGGAGAGGAGTCCTCATAGTGAAAGAGAAATTCTGAACATGGCTTGGTGTTTGCCTCTCAGATTACTCTGGGCTAATGCCTGAGGCCTTTGGATGACAATGGAGCTGTATTTAACCACCGAAAGCTGGTTCATGAAAATTGTGAGTTAGCAGACCTAACTCCTCCCCTGACGATGTGCAAAGCAAAGGACATAGTAGTTTGCTACCAAAGGTGGTGGTGTCAGGGATGTGTGCAGTGTTTTGTGGAGGTAGTACAAACTTTAGGCATCAGAACATTATATAGAAACTTACATGACATACATGTGAGTTTCTGAACTTTCCTATGTTTGCTCACATGCAGGTCATATAAGTATATCCCAAATAGTGCGTGGGCACAATTAGAATTTAAATTTGAATTTCAGATAAACTAAAATACTTGTTTAGTGTAGGTATATCCCTAATATTGCATGGAACTCACACTAAAAATTACTTGTTAATCTGAAATTCATATTCATTTGGGCATCTTGTATTTTAACTGACGATCTTAGTCATTAATCTTCTCTTCTTTATCATAAAGGTAGACACGTACGTTACTTAGGCCTGGATAGGGATGCACATAAGACTCAAGCTTAGGCAGCCAGTCTCCTTCTAGGACTTTGTGTATGGTTGTCGAAAGAAAAAGACATTGTCGTTCTGAAATGAAGTCAGTTTTAAGATCCTCTTCCATTAGCCAAGTGAAGGAAAGCATATTCTGATCAAATGCAATACAGTGACTCTGGAATCAAATGACAGACAGAGGCAGACCTGGCGACACTGTCCACATAGTTTGAGTTGGATTTCTGTCTCTTGTAACTGAAGAGACTTGCTTCATATTTTGTGACTCTGGAAAGATTACATGAATAGTTGCAGGTCACAGAGTTAGAAGTCAGTTCATCTATCTAGAACTTGTCTGACCCCCAAGTTAATGCTTTCTCTACTTTGTCATTCTGCAACTATTAGGAAATTTAAAAAATCATGAAACCCTGAAGAAATAGAGAACACGTGTGTGACTAGATTCTTCTAATATCTGGTCCTCTGAGCTGAGTCTCCAGTAGAGCCCTATCAAAGTACCACCCTCCTTCCCCTTCCTCTGCTCCTCTTTCCTCTCCCTTGAAACTGACTCCCCGATAATAAAAACCAGAAGCCCAGGTCTCCTAAAACTACTCTGAAAGAAAAGATCAACTACTTATGTTAAAATCATTGTTCTTGATCAACTACTTATGTTAAAATCATTGTTCTTGAAAGTAAAAATGTTAAACCTATGGGTCACAGGTCTCTAATCATCATAATGTGAGGGGACACCCCTGCCACCTAAGACATCTTTCCTTCAGCCTTCAGGGTACAAAGAAGTAGGAACGCAGTTAAGGTTCTGAGGTCTCTTTACATATTACTAGTCAAGTGTTGGGATCGCAGGAGTTGCTCCACACTTTCATTAAGAATAAGTTGTTTGGATGAAGTATCTTTTCTGAATTAAGAATCAGGGCATCTTTTGATCACTGTAACTCAGTTGTATATAAAAAGAAATCTAGAGATAAAACAGGCACCGTGGTTCTGAGAAACTGCTCTTGTTTCATTAGCAAGAGTACAGAGAATCCCTAGCCCCAGGCTTAGGGCTTTATTCCACAGAATAGAAAATTTCCACATGGAAATTATGATTCCCTCACATCTTTGTATTTTAAAGCAATTAAGTGAGATTGATCAGGGACAGTAGACATCAGGCAGTAGTTACAAGTATAATTTATACAGGATATCCAAATTGAGTTGTGGTATGCTCTCATCTAATGTTTTACTCCCCTCTAGTGGATTTTTGTATAGCACATGATACCATAAGTATGCTATAGGATAGCAGATTTTAGAGGAAAAAATAATTTTAAATGTATTTAAAGTATGTTCATGTTATACAGAATTTCTATGCAACTCTTTAGAAGTTCAAAGGTTAAAAAACTTAAATTTGGAGTTCTCTTAGTCTCGACAAATTTCTATACAATTGTTTGGAATTTCAAAGTTAAAAAACTAAACTTGCAGTTATTTTAGTACATACTCCTGTTTTGCAGGCGAAGAAACCAAGACCCAGAAAGGGGAAATGATTCACCCAAGATTCACACAGTTGGTTTCTAACTGAACCTCTCATTACTAATAGCAATATGGAACATGTAAACCTCTGGTTTCCTCTGAAATAATGGACACGTCCTCTCAGATGCTTGTTAACTGAGGAAAGAATTATGTCTTGGAGGAAATTGGAAATCAAATTCAGTAAGTGTATTACGGGTTCTGAGCACTCTGGAGGGGATGGGCTTGCACTGGGAAGGGAAGGTTAAGTGTTAACAAGGATCTAGAGATGGAAATACTGACCAGGTAAACCTGTTTGGCTTCCTCTTTGCTAGTGCTGATGGGGCAATACTTGCTCAGAGGTGTCTTTTGGCTTAGAGATATTTCTGTTTTATAGTCTGAATTCTGATTGTAATTTTCAGTTTTGCTTCCTAAAACTTTCACCATTATTCTCCAAAGAATGGAGGAAAGGGGGAATCATTCTCCCCCTGCTCTCCAGATAAACGTACTTTCTTGGGTTTTTTTTGGCATTGGGAGTTTCTATTTGAGATACAGTACTAATAGTTTTTAAAACTTGCTATATAAAAGTAATTCTCATTCAGTGTGGGCAATATATTAAAATATTTTTTCATAAAAGCATGAAAATCTCTCTCAATGCTAATTCACTTCAAAAATGTCTAAGATTCTAATAGACTAGTCTTCCAGAGATAACAACTCTAAACTCTGTGCAAAATGAAATAAATGAACAAGCAAAAGCTACCTGAACAAAATTAAACAGGTTATGGTGACAAATTGTCATTTGGAAGAAGGAAATAGCAAAGAGTGAATTTTCCTTGTTTTTTTTTTTTTATAGCTTTTAGCTTCGAGGCGTACTACACTTGGCCACTTGGGGCAATTAAAGGACTTCCCAGGTGGTGGAGTGGTAAAGAATCTGCCTGCCAAGTCAGGAGACATGGGTTCGATCCCTAGGTCTGGAAGATCCCCTAGAGGAGGGTATGGCAAGCCACTCTAGTATTCTTGCCTGGAAAATACCATGGACAGAGGGGTATGATTGGCTACAGTCTATAGGGTCGCAGAGTCAGACACACCTAAAGTGACTTAGCAGGCACAGCCTCTGGAAAGTTAGAGAAGAATCTTAGTAGTGAGAAAGCCAAGAGGGGAACCTAAACTTCTGTGTAACTTCTGTTATCTCAAATTCTGCCTGAATGGGCCAGAGTCTAAGTAGCTTAAATGAGAAAAGAACATCTGAACTGAAATTTGAGTTTAGTGCCCAAGAAACTAGATTTTGTAGTTTAAATCCATCTACTAAACCAAACGAACAATCAAAAAACAAACAAAAAGTAATACTCTTCTGGGGAACATAGCAGAATGCATTTTCCCCAGATAGTGTTTACAAATGTCCAGGATACAGCCCTAAATTATTGAACATAATAGAAATACAATATAAGATCTATTCTTGAGAAAAATAACAGTAAACATAGGTAATACCAAATATGATCTAGTTGTTGGAATTAGCAGGCAAGAATTATTGTATTGAATTATAGTTGATTTACAGTGTACAATCTCTGCTGTATAGCAAAGTGATTCATTTATATATAGACATTATTTTTTACATTTTTTTCCATTTTGGTTTATCATAGGATATTGTTTCATTATGGTTTATCATAGGATATTAAATAGTCCCCTGTGCTGTACATTAGGACCTTGTTTATCCATCCTATATATAATAATTTACATCTGCTAATCCCAAGTTCTAGTCCGTCCTTCTCCCACCCACCTCCCCCTTGGCAACTACAAGTCTGTTCTCTATTTCTGTAAGTCTGTTTCTGTTCTTTAGATAGGTTCATTTGTGCCTTATTTTATATTCAACATAGAAGTGATATCATGGTGTTTATCTTTCTGACTTACTTCACTTAGTTTGGTAATCTCCAGTTGCATCATGTTGCTGCAAATAGCATTATTTCATTCTTTTTTTATAGCTGAGTAGCTGTCC
Organism: Antilocapra americana; assembly: GCA_007570785.1. Taxonomy (NCBI): domain Eukaryota; kingdom Metazoa; phylum Chordata; class Mammalia; order Artiodactyla; family Antilocapridae; genus Antilocapra; species Antilocapra americana. The sequence continues at coordinate 2,645,665 of ML664175.1, read as the reverse complement.
ATTGTATTAATACATATGTACCACACCTTCTTTACCCAATTATCTAGTAATGAATGTTTAGGTTGTTTCCATGTTTTGGTTATTGTGAATAGTGCTGCTATGAATAGAAAGGTGAATATATCTCTTTTAAATAGTGTTGTCAAGGTATATGCCCAGGAGTGGGATTGCTGGATCATATGATAATTCTGTTTTTAGTTTTCTGAGGAACCTTTGCACTGTTTTTCCATAGTGACTGCACCAGCTTATTCTCATCAATGGTAAGGGAGGGTTCCCTTTTCTCCACACCCTCTCCAGCATTTGTTATTTGTAGACTTTTAAATGATGGCCATTCTTTCTGGTGAGAGGTGGTACCTCATTGTAGTTTTAATTTGCATTTCTCTAATTATTAGTGATGTTGAGCATCTTTTCATGTGCTTGTTGGCCGTCCATATGTCTTCTTTGAAGAAATGTCTATTAAGGTTTTCTGCCCATTTTCCAATTGGGTTGTTTGGTTGTTTTTTTTTTGTTGTGGTGATGGAATTGTATGAGCTGTTTGTATGTTTTGAAGATTAAGCCCTTCAGACAAGGATTTTAAAGCAACTATTATAACTATACATAATGATGTAAAGATGTAAAAATTATAAAAATATACTTACAGGGAATGAAAAGATAGAAAATTTCAGTAAGGAAATAAACCATGGAAAGAACAAAATATGTTAAAAAATTACCTTATATGTAAAATTTGCTTGATGGGCTTAATAGTAGAAGGAGGTGGTAGAGGAGTCACTGAACTTGAAGGCAGATCAACAAATAGCTAGTCTGAATGACAGTGAGCAAAAACACTTAAAAAAGAGGTATTTGTGGTATAATATCAAAAGATTAACATGTGTGTAGTTTGCAACCCAGAAGAGAAGACAAATGAGGTAGAAAGAAACATTTTAAGAAATAATGGACAAAATGCCCCTAATTTTGTGCAAATTATAAATTTAAATTTTAAGAAAAGCTCAGCAAACCCCAAATCAGAGCACAATCAAACAGCTGAAAACTAAGAATAAAGAGAAAGTCCTGAAAACCACCAGAGAAAAATAATACATTACCTATAGGAGAACAGTGATTTGAATGAGCACTGAAATCTCAGAAACAAGGACAGGAGACAGTTAAACATCTTTAAAGAAATACCAGGGGAAAAAAAAAAAAGAAAGAAAGAAATACCAGGAAAAAAAAAACCTGTCAGCTCCAAATTGTGTATCAACAAAAATATTGTTCAATAAATGAAGGCAAATAAAGACATTTCAGATAAAAGAAAGCTAAGAAAATTCAGAGAACTTATCATCATAACTCCACTAAAGAAATGTTAAAAGAAGTTCTTTGGGTTGTAAGGAAATAAGTTCAGATGGAAACCTGGTTCTTCAGAAAGGAAGAGAAGTAAAAAGAAATGAAGGAAGGAAAGAAGGGAAAACACTAGAACTGGTCAATCTAAAATATTTTTCTCTTAGTTTGTTTAAAGTACATGACAATTTTGAGCAAAACTTATTGTCTCATGGGCTTGTAATAGACGGTCAACCCTTGAACAACATGGTTTTGAACTGTGTGGTTCCACTTATATGCAGATTGTTTTTAATAAGTACATTAGAAAAATTTAGGAGAATTTGAGACAGTTTGAGAAAACTCACAGATGAACTACACAGTCTAGAAATAGCAAAGAAAAAATTAGGTCTGTCACAAATGCATAAAATATATGTAGATACTAGTCTTACAAAAACATAAAGTGAGTGATGTTTTGCTCTCTTGTAATTGGTGAAACTGTGTATTAGCCTATCATCATAGGTAATTGGTTTTTCATTTAAAAAAAGTATGACAATGTTTCTGATACTATATTATAAATATGACTAATAGTATATGTCATATAATTTTATAATGATTTATTCATTAGTGTATAGGCTAGGCTACTATGAAGCAGTTGTATCAATTATACTCAGTTACTATAAAGCTTCTATAAATAATATTGCTTTTTTTGTTAGCAGTGCATGAAATGTTAAAGCTATAAATATGAATTTATTTTTCACATTATCTTTTTATTTTTGGTATCTAATTAGGAATACATATAACATTTACACTGTTTTGTATCATATAAGACAGAATTGATATAGATACTGACAGATAATTCATCTTGGTACACAGGTGATGTAAACTTACAGTGGTGATGAATATAGTGTAGTACTATAAATGTATTTTCTCTCCCTTATAGTTTCTTAATGATTTGTTTTTAGCTTTTTGGTAAGAATACAGTATATAACACATATAACATACAAAATATGTGTTCATCAGCTGCTTATGTTATCGGTGAGGCTTGTGGTCAACACCAGGCTATTAAGTTAAGTTTTGGGTAGGTAGTCAAAGTATACAGATTTTTGGGTGCACAAGGGGTCATTTGTTCAAGGGTCAACTATGTATAGGTGTAATATTATACATATGACAATTATAGCATAAAGGATGGAAATGACTGTTAGGTAGACCTATATGGTTACAAGTGTTGTTCATTTTACATGAAGTGTTACAGTGATATTATATCTTGATAGTAGTTTGGATTGGAAAGATGTATGCATTTTTCAAAGCTCAAAGTACATTACAGATTTGTACATGTCAGTATGTATGAGTTTTATCTTGAAAGAAAAGTAATATAAACAGTATTAAACTCTAGTTGATAATATGCAAGCTGCAGCCTTTAAAGAGATGTATACAATGTGACACAGTGTTAAGAATCTGCCTGCCAGTGCAGGAGAGGAGGAAACACGTGTTTGATCCCTGAGTTGGGAAGATATCCTGGAGTAGAAACTAGCATCCCACTCCAGTATTCTTGCCTGGAAAATTCCATGAACAGAGGAACCTGGTAGGCTATAATCCATGGGGTTGCAGAGTTGGACATGACTTAGCAGCTAAACAACGACTACAGGGTGGAGGAAGAGGGCTGCTGATCCTGGAAGCACCTCTCCAACTATATAAATGTCTACTATTTGTTTGAAATGCATGAAAAATTAAGAGAGATTAATGTATGGCTAGTTGTTTAGTTGCTAAATCATGTTCTACTCTTTGCAAGCCCATGGACTGCAGCACACTAGGCTTCCCTATCCTTCACCATCTCCTGGAGTTTGCTCAAACTCATGTCCATTGAGTTGCTGATCCATCCAACCATCTTATTCTCTGTCACCCCCTTCTCCTTCTGCCTTCAGTCTTTCCCAGCATCAGAGTCTTTTCCCAATGGGTTAGCTCTTCGCATCACATGGCCAAAGTATTTGAGCTTCAACTCCAATGTATGGCTCTAATGTATGGCTAGAGGAAGGCATAAATGGATAGGTATGTGATAAAGCAAGTATAGTAAAATGTTATTGGTATAACCTAAGTAGTAGATATATAGTTGCTGACAGATACATTTCTTTAACTTTGCTATATGTTTAGAATGTTTATTAAAAATATTGGAAATAGATTAAAATGACATTTATAAAGATTTATATTAATATGCTCCTTTATTGATTTTATAATGTAATGACATTTATTACTGTTGTAAAGATGACCTTTAACGTGGCATAAGGACACCTTTTCAAACCCAACTGTGAAAATAAACACAGCTTCCAGAAATGTATTTAATGTGGAAGTATCTTAGCTTGGGCTGCTGTAACAAAATATCATAGACTGGGTGGCTTAAACAACAAATATTTGTCTCTTATTGTTCTGGAGACTGGAAAGTCCGAGACTAAGGTCTGACAGATTTGTTTCCTGTTGAAAACCCTGGTTCCAGACAGCAGCCTTCTCTTGTGTTCTCACACATCAGTTGAGAGAAAGTTCTAGTTTCCTTTCCTATTCTTATAAGGACTTAATCCCATTATGGGGGCCCCACTTTCATGATCTCATCTAAACCTAAATCCTTCTCAAAGTGCTGTGTGCTCAGTTGTTCAGTCGTGTCTGACTCTGCGCAACCCCATGGACTGTAGCCCACCAGGCTCCTGTGTCCATGGGGATTCTCCAGGCATGACTACTGGAGCGGATTGCCATACCCTCCTCCAGGGTATCTTCCCAACCCAGAGATCAAAACTGCATCTCCTGCACTGGCAGGTAGATTCTTTACCACTGTACCACCTGTGAACCATCACAGAATTGGGGGGAGGCTTGAGTGTCACCATATTAATTTGGGGGTAGCACAATCATTCAGTTCAGAACAAGAAGTTACTGAAAAAGCAAGCTCCACAGATGTCATCATATAGCAGTGCCACTTTTAATATTTTGATGTATATATTCAGTATTTTGAAATATTATATATTCTCTTTTGTCAGATAATTTTATCATGACTTTAAATATTGCTCTAAAGTCTGACTCTAATGGGTAAATTACATGAAGCTATTAAATTAATAAATGTTCCTACTTGACATATTATTTATGAATTTTCATAAAAATGTCCACATATTATAAAAAGAAATCAGATTATAAGAATCAAGAATCAGAGGGCATGAGACTTCTCAGTTGTAATGAATAAAATTAGAAGATAGTGGAACAGTGCCTTCAAAATTGGAAAAATGATTTTCAATTCATAATTCAATACTCAGCCTGCAAATAAAGTGAATAATGCAAATTTACTTCAGTTAAAAAAAAAAACCCACTATGAGATGTGCTTCACTAAAGCAAGTTGGCAAGCAAAGTGAAAAAATAGAGGCTCCAGAGAACAAGGATCTAATGCAACACAGTGGAGAAGGAAGGACATTCCCAGGATGCTTATGAAGGGAAGTTCCAATGGTACAACAAGCCTAGAGTGAAATCAGTCTGGAATAATGGGAAAGGATGGTGATAGCTGAGACATGAGCTTTTCTTTCTTTCTTAAAGAAAAAGGAAACTTTAAGAATATCTGCCAAGTTCAACTTGAGACAGTGTTTTTAGTTCTGTTGAAGAATTGTGGATGAAGTAGAAGAGGTATGTTTTAAAAAAATTGAGGAATTGTAAAAGACAGTAAACAAGATTGCATGTGGAAGAAGATCTATTGTATACTATAAGCTTATTCCTGAATAATATTTGTTTGATTATAATAAACAATACACTGATATAAGCAAGAAGAATAAACAGTTATATTGAGATTATCAGGGAGAAAAATATATATGTAGGGACAGGCAGGGTATGTGAGCCAAAACTTTATTTTCCATAGTTGGAAATAAACTATAACACTAAAAAAATAAAAAAAGCATCAGTATAAACATGTTATTTAGAAACTAGAGGAAAGACTTGAAAACACAGATAAAGGAACTGAAAATTGTTGTTCCTGGAGGACAGTACCTGGGCATAGGAAAGCATGGGGCACTCTTTTGCTGTTTTTCATTATGTGGGTTTTTCTTTATAAATTTCAGAAACTATTAATGGGAGGTGGGTATGTATTCTGCTGGTCCAAAAGTTGAATTCCTCATATTCCAGGTTGCAAGAAGCTCTGAGAGGGGTTTGCAAAGGCTGACCACATTATCCTGAAACTCCACATAATTGCACTGCATGGTTATACAACTGCTTTTAGTAGGCCCTCTCACCTACATGTAACATCTGGTGTCTGGGTAGAATTTCTTACATCATCACCAGACCCATCCTGTGCCATTGTCCACAAACTAAGATAATGACTGGTTATCTCAGAGATACAGCTGAATTGCTGCCGTGAAAGAATGACTCACTTGCAGGCATGCCAGCTGGTTAAGGGCTGGGCGGGGCTAGAAACACAGGGCCACCCAGGACTGCTACAGCTCCCCGTCATGGGGAGGCTTAAACAAAAGCTAGATTAAGACTTTAGGGGAATGTTGCAGTGACTTCTGTGTCAGGCATAGAGCTGCAGTGAACAACTCTGAAGTCCCTCCACCCAGAGATTCTGTAAAGATTTATTCTTAGAAAGAATGGCTGTTGTTCCACCAATCACTAAGTTGTATCTGACTCTTTGCAACCCCATGGACTGAAGCGTGCCAGGCTTCCCTGTCTCTCACTGTCTTTTGGAGTTTGCTCACATTCATGTCCACTGAGTTGATGATGGTATCTAACCATCTCATCCTTTGCCGCCCTCTTCTCCTTTTGCCCTCTGTCTTTCCCTGCATCATGGTCTTTTCCAATGAGTCAGCTCTTCACATCAGGTGGCCAGAGTATTGGAGCTTCAGCATCAGTCCTTCCAATGAATATTCAGGGTTGATTTCCTTTAGAATTGACTGGTTTTATCTTCTTGTAGTCCAAGAATGGCTACAGTTAGTATTTAGGGCAAGACTAGAACCCGGGAAGAGGTGTTAATTACCTCTCTACTTCTTTTTCTGTCAGCATTAATTTATACTCTCTATCTTGCCATTTTCTGTCAAATGTTCCATGTGTGTTTTAAAAAAATGTATATTATCCATTTCATAAGTCCATGTTCCATATGTGATCATTGGATTAAACTTGACAAATGTGTTAAAATTTTGCTTAAATTTTCTGTGTCCTTACAATTTTTTGTTCACTTAGTCTGTGAACTTTATAGGTATGTGAAATCTCTCAGTGAACTGATAAATTTCTCCTTGTAGTCATGTCAATTTTTCTTTATATATTTTGAAGCTGTCTTATTGATACACGTTTAGGATTCTTATTCCTTCCTAGTTTATAAAACCTTTTTTTCTTCCAGTTTTATCCAGATATAAGTGACATACAGCACTGTATAAGTTTAATGATTTAACTTACATATATCATGAAATTATTACCGTAATAAGTTTAATGAACACCCATCATGTTATATAGATACCAAATAAAAGAAATTTTATGTTTCTTTGTTTGTGATGAGAACTCAGTACTTCTCTTAACAACTTTAACATACAGCAGTGTTAATTTATTAATCACATTGTATGTTATATTTCTAGTATTTACATGTCTTATAACTAGAAGTTTGTACTTTTTAACTGCCTTCATTGAATCCCCACCCACACCTCTTCTATGAGTTTGTTTGCATTTTGAAGTATAATTGACCTACAACACCACGTTCTTGGCACACAAGATTCAATATTTCTATAAATTACAAAATGATCACCACGATAAGTCTAGTTACTGTCATCATATAAAGATATTACTTTATTTTTGACTGTATTCTCCACACTGTACTTCTTATCCCCAAGCGCATTTATTTTTTTACTGAAAGTCTGCACCTCTTGATTTCTCTCACTATAACAGGTATCCCCTCTCCCCATCCCCAGTCCTCTGGCAACCACCGGTTTATTCCCGGTGTCTATGACACTGTTTCTGTTTTGTTATGCTTGGTACTTTGTTTTTCAGATTCCATGTAAAAATCAATCATAATATTTGGCTTTCTCTGACTTACTTTGCTTAGCATAATACCCTCTAGCTCCACCAACATTGCAAAATAGCAATATTTCATTTTTTATGACAGTAATATTCCATTATATTTATATGCATATATAATATTGTGTGTATATATATGTGTGTGTGTGTACATATACATACACAACACCACTTCTGTATCCATTTATTCATTGAGAGACAGATTGCTTTCACATTTTGACTATTATGAATAATGCTGCAAGGAACATAGGGGTGCATATATCTTTTTGAGTTAGTGCTTTTGGTTTTTGGGGGGAAATATCGAGAATTAGAATTGTTGGATTATATGGTAATTCTATTTATAATTTCTTGTGGAACTTCCTTATTGTTTGCTATAGTGGCTACCTATAAAAATATGCCTTCCTTTTTCACCACATCCTTGCCAACATTTGTTTATTGTTGTTTAGCCGCTTAGTCGTGTCTGCCTCTTTGCAATCCTGTGGACTGTAGTATGCCAGGCTTCCCTGTTCTTCACTGTCTCCTGGAGTTTGCCAACACTTGTTATTTGTTGTCTTTTTGATAATAGCCATTCTGATAAGTGTGGAGTGATATTTCACTGTGGTTTTGATTTGCATTTCCCTGATGATTATTGATGTTAAGCATCTTTTCATCTGTCTTTTGACCATCTATATGTCTTTGTTGGAACTGTGTCTACTCAGGTCTGCCCAGTTTTTAAACAGGTTGTTTTTTTGATTGTAAGTTGTATTAATTTTTTGGGTATTTTGGATATTAACACCTTATCAGATATGTCATTTGCAAATATATTTTCCAGTTCAGTAGACAACCTTTTCATTTTTGTTGATGGTTTACTTTGTTGTGCAGAAGTGTTTCAGTTTGATGTAGCCCATTTGTTTATTTTTGCTTTTGTTTCTCTTACCTGAAGAGACCAAAACAAAAACATGTTAAAAATATTGCCAAGACTGATGTCAAAGAATGTATTATCTGTTTTCTTCCAGGAATTTTAATGCTTCAGGTCTTACATTTAAGTTATATCAGGTCTTACATTTTGAGTTTATTTTTGTATTTGGTGGAAAAAGTAGTCCAGTTTGATTCTCTTGTATGTTGTTGTCCAATTTTCATCTTTTCCCCATGGTATATTTTTGCCTCCTTTGTCATAGATTAATTGCTTATAAAAATATGGATTCATTTCTTGGCTCTTTATTCTGTTCCATTGATCTATGTATCTGTTTTTATGCCTGTACCATATTATTTTGATTACTGTAGCTTTGTGGTATAGTTTGAAACCAGGGTATGTGATATATCCAACTTTGCTGTTGTTTCTTAAAATTATTTTGGCCATTCAGTAACTTTGGTTTCTCCATGAAGTTTTAAAAATTGTTTGTTCTAGTCTGTTAAAAAAAAAAAAAGCTTTGATATTTTGATAGGGATTGCATTGAATCTATAGATTTCCTCAGGGATTATGGTCCTTTTAACAGTACCAGTTCTTCCAGTCCATGAGCAGAGATATCATTCCATCTTTTTGTGTCTTCTTCAGTTTCTTTCATCATTGTCTTACAGTTTTCTTGATATAGTTTTTTTACCTCTTTTGTTAGATTTATTCCTAGGTATTCTTTTTTATGCACTTGCAACTGGATTGTTTTCTTAATTTTTCTTTCTGATAGTTTATTATTAGTATATAGACATGCAACACATTTCTGTGAAATTTGTAACCTGAAAATTTACAGAATTCATTAATGAAGTCTAGTAGTTTTTTTCTGGTGATGTCCTTAGGATTTTCTGTGCATATTATTATGCCATCTGTGAAGAGTGGACATATTCTTGCAACCCCAGGGTCTGTAGCCCACTAGGCTCTTCTGTCCATGTGATTTCTCAGGCAAGAATACTGGAAACAGTTGCCATTTCCTTCTCCAGAGAATCTTCTTGACACAAGGATCAAACCTGTGTCTCCTGCATTGCAGGCGGATTCTTAGCACTGAGCCACCAGGGAATCTGAGTCCATGATCTATGATTCTTAACTTCTTTTTCGTGTTTTATATTTGTATATCTCTTGAGTTACCTTCTGCTTAATTCTTTCAGCCCTATTATTCACTTTGTAAAGTCTTTTTTCAGCTGTGTCTAATCTGCTGTTTCTAATTCCTGTTTAAACATTTATGTGGTTTTCAAAAAATGATTTCTCGCCAGGTTTTATAAACTCTTGCTCCTTGCCATATTTTTTATCGTCTTCTTATTTTATTTAATTAAGCATATTAAACAGTTATTTTATTTTAATTTTTGATTATTCTAGCATATATAGTCTTTACAGGTATAATTCTGAAGTCTGTTGTTTGTTCTGCTTCTGACTCATGGTGTTGTGTTTCTTTATGAGTTTTGGTAATGTCTTTTAATGAGAGCTCAAGTGCCTTGGAACTTCATCCTTAGGAATTTACCAAAATCTGGGTTTAATTAAGGTATGCTACTCTGCAAAGAATTAGGTTTGCAGCTCAACATAACTGTGTGGTCTTTCCATACTTGTTTTTTTGCACCCAATAGAAATTCAACTGCAAACTATTACTTTGGTAAGAAATTCCAGGAGAGGATTTTTTTTTCCTTCTACCTGAGTCAAATATGAGCTAAGGATGTTTTCTTATATTTTACCTCTTTGGGGCTTTTGTTTTTTGTTTTTCCATTTTGCTCACTAAGAGCTTATCTTCGAGAGGTCTCACTTTCTTCTATACCCCTTTTACCACTGGCCTTCAGAGATTGACAGATGGTTTTAGCACAACATTTGGCTTCAGTGCTGACTCCCCTCTCAGCTCATGCTTTTTTTGTGATTTAGGGCCTTGGAAGATGTTCACTTCCTTTCTACATCAACTATTCATTTAATGGCTTGTGCATTTTTAAAAATACACATATCTTTTATTCAGTATTTTAAATTGTACTATACTAGGAGAAAATCTATGACTAGCATACTGAAGGAATTATAAATACTTTTTGCTTCCTTTCTTTCTTTCTTTATTGATTCACCCCTCTTTTCCTCTTTGTTGCCTTTATTCTTTTTTAATCCTTTTTCATTATTTCATTTTCCTTTTTGTCATTCTGTTTCTATTTTCATCTGTGCTTGCTATTTTTCTCTTTCTTGTCTGCGTATTCTTATGCTTCTTTTACTGCTGTGTTATCCCTCTTGCCCTTTCATTCCTTTCCTTTCCTTCCTTCTATCATTCATGTAATTTTTCAACAAAGGCCAAAAAAAAAAACCACGATTCTTACTTTAACACAGAATGATACTTTAATAATCTTTTTTTCAGAAAGTTAGCTTAACCATCAGTTAGGACTAAAAGGTTCTATGTCACTGGAATTAGATGAAATATATAGTGCCTTTCACATAGTAAGTGCTCAATAAATGTTTGTTTTTGAATAAAACTTCACTGAAGGTTCTAAGTCTTCTATGGGGAGCACATTGTGGAATCAGAATGTTGCCAAGTGGACTGTACCTGTGACTCAGTCAAACCTAACCCAGACTGACAGAGAAGTCGCTGGAATGTTAATTGATAGCAGCTGGGTGACTGGCAAGAGCGCAGCCACAGCACAGGGCCAAGGATCTCTCCGGGAGTACAACGTTTACGTTTATCAAAGACCCCGGAGGCTTTTTAATGAGAATGACCTCTGGTTAAAATTAGAGTTAAAGGGAAATAAAGATAGTAATTTGGAGACTTTTGCTCTTAGCATGTTTTCCACTTAATAGCCACTGACTTAGAAAATGAAACTATGGAATTCTCATAATAGTAATGACTTGGCCTTAATGATCTGAAAAAGCCTATTAGGTGGGTTAGCAACACTGGAAAATAATACACTTACTAAGTGGAGAAAGCGGGGATATGTCCCGAATTTTAAAATACTCTTATCAGTGTCTTGGCTGGTAGAAAGCAGACTGTGGTGACTGATTTTTGCCTCAGGAGTGCTTATTCACTGGAATTGAAAGATAATCTAGATGGGTTTGAAGGAAATTAGACTGAAAGTTTTGTGGATTACTAGCTGACTGTATAAGACCTCCCACTATACAAAAAGTCCTAGGTTGATACTGGAATAATATCACAAGGCAAAACCTTAGTGCAGATTCTAAGATACATTTTGGTTAGGGGAACCAGACAGTTTCCTTTTAGGGCTTGGGATTTTCTCAAGAGAAATTAGTAATCACCCAGTCCACTAAATGAGGCCTCTGGTTTGTGAATGTAGAGCTGACTGATGCAACTAGATAGTAATACACTAGTCTGACTTTTGGTATGTTTGAAATATTGAAGTATAATTAGTGTTTAACTGTATACTGGTGTTTGTTTTTTTTAATTTGTTTTTTTTCTTCCTAAGTAGACACCTTTATTTTCTGCAGCATTTTTAAGTAAGCACCTGACCTTGTTTTATTTCATCTATAAATAAAATCCTGGCTATTCCTGAGAAGGGTCAAAGTCATACCCAGCTGGTCTGGTAGATAGAGGAAGCCACGAGACCTGAATATGGTCCATGATACTTCTTCCTTACTGGCTGATGCTAACATTTGCATAGTCATCTCTATGTATGTATTAGGAACATTTAAAGTGCTTTACGTTTGTTAGCTTATTTAATACCCTTGGCAAACTTGGAGGGAGTTGAGTAACTTAGGAATCCATAGGCTATCAAGCCAACTCCATCATCACCTAGACATGGCACATGCCCCACTCTGTAAAAAGTGCTGAGAACTGTAGCCACTCTTAGGGTTTTTTCTTTTTTCTTTCTCTCTAAGCCTCAGAAAGATGGAACTGACTTTGGTGACTACTGGTGTTTTATCTATAAGTAAAAAATGTTATTTCTCTGAATAAAAGACCATTAATTCAAGACACAAAGTTTGGTCTTCATTCTTTTAACTTGAAAAGTATTCCTTTATCAGACTAACACTCTATGGCATCTTTACATATGTTTACCCTTGAATGGTGTTACCTAAGTATGGATTCTGCTTCTTTATCATGATCATGAAGAAATGGAAGAAGGTATATTGAACAGAAAAAGATAACAGAAAAGGAAAGATATACCCATCTGAATGTAGACTTCCAAAGAATATCAAGGAGAGATAAAGCTTTCCTCAGTGATCAGTGCAAATACATAGAGGAAAGCAATAGAATGGAAAGACTAGAGATCTCTTCAAGAAAATTAGAGATACCAAAGGAACATTTCATGCAAAGATGGGACAATAAAGGCCAGAAATGGTATGGACCTAACAGAAGCAGAAGATATTAAGAAGAGGTGACAAGAATATACAGAACTATACAAAAAAGATCTCCATGACCCAGATAATCATGATGGTGTGATCACTCACCTAGAGCCAGACATCCTGAAGTCCAGAGTCAAGTGGGCCTTAGGAAGCATTACTACAAAAAAAGCTAGTGGAGGTGATGGGATTCCAGGTGAGCTATTTAAAATCCTAAAAGATGATGCTGTGAAAGTGCTGCACTCAATATCCCAGCAAATTTGGAAAACTCAGCAGTGGCCACAGGACTGGAAAAGGTCAGTTTTTGTTCCAGTCCCACAGAAAGACAATGCTAAAGAATGTTCAAACTACCTCATAGTGCGCTCATCTCACACGCTAGCAAAGTAATGCTCAAAATTCCCCACGCCAGGCTTCAACAGTATGTGAACTGAGAACTTGCAGATATTCAAGCTGGATTTAGAAAAGGCAGAGGAACCAGAGATCAAATGGCCAATATCCACTGGGTCACAGAAAAGCAAGAGAGTTCCAGTAAAACATCTACTTCAGCTTTATTAACTATGCCAAAGCCTTCGACTGTGTAGATCACAACAAACTGTGGAAAATTCTTAAAGAGGTGGGAATACCAGACCACCTTACCTGTCTCCTGAGAAATCTATATGTAGGTCAAGAAGCAACAGTTAGAACCAGAATGGAACAAGGGACTGGTTCCAAATAGGGAAAGGAGTACATTAAGGTTGTATACTATCACCCTTTTAACTTAATATGAGTACATCATGCAAAATACCAGACTGGATGAAGCACAAGCTGGAATCAAGATTGCCTGGAGAAATATTAGTAACCTCAGATATACAGATGACACCACCCTTATGACAGAAAGCAAAGAACTAAAGAGCCTCTTGGTGAAAATGCAAGAGGAGAGTGAAAAAAACCTGGCTTAAAACTCAACATTCAAAAAACTCAGATCATGGCATCCAGTTCCATCACTTCATCGCAAGTAGCTGGGGAAACAATGGAAACAGTGACAGACTTTATTTTTTTGAGCTCTAAAGTAACTGCAGATGGTGACTGCAGCCATGAAATTAAAAGACCTTTGCTCCTTAGAAGAAAAGCTATGACCAACCTAGACAATGTTTTAAAAGCAGAGACATTACTTTGCCGACAAAGGTCTGTCTATTCAAAGCTATGGTTTTTCCAGTAGTCATGTATGGATGTCAGAGTTGGGCTATAAAGAAGGCTGAGCACTGAAGAATTGATGCTTTTGATCTGTGGTGTTGGAGAAGACTCTTGAGAGTCCCTTGGACTGCAAGGAGATCAAACCAATCAATCCTAAAGGAAATCAGTCTTGAATATTCATTGGAAGGACTGATGCTGTAGCTGAAACTCCAATACTTTGGCCACCTGATGGGAAGAACTGACTCATTAGAAAAGACCTTGATGCTGGGAAAGATTGAAGGCAGGAGGAAAAGGGCAGACAGAGGATGCGATGGTTGGATGGTATCACTGATTCAATGGACATGAGTTTGAACAAGCTCTGGGAATTGGTGATGGACAGGGAAGCCTGGCATGCTGCACTCCATGGGGTCACAAAGAGTTGGACACAATTGAGCGGCTGAACTGATACTGAACTGATAGACTTAGTCTAGAGTTAACCAGCTTACTTTCCCTCAGAAGGAACAAGGAAAGTAGATAAGTTGATAGGGTATAATACTATATCCCTCTGCTATAAATTGTTATCTACTATGGTGATTGTTCAGGTTTAATATTTTAGGTTGGAAAAAGGAGTCTTTCCCAACTCTATAACTCAAAGAAGTCTGATCATTTGCATTTTAACTCAAAAAGTAAACTTAGAGAGTAGTTTGGATGTTTTAAAGGGGACAAGTGAAGAAATTGTATTTATTTTATTTCATAACTTAAAAATTTCTGAATAGAGTTTTGTCTCTGAGACTTCAGATATATAAACAAAGAATTTTTCACTGGACAAAGGCTCTAAGTAGGAATATCCCTCCAAAATCATGCAACCATTTTCATATATAACTGTATGAATGTGTGTGTGTATCCTGTAGCACTCTTATGAGTTCACATTTATATTTAATGTGTAGTCCTTGAAGTCCTTTTGGTCAGTATTACATATTTCTGAGTAATCAGATAGTTGTCACAATGCTTTATATTGAATAATCTATCCTTTCTTCGAATGTATAAAATCCCTCTTCTGTCCCAGAGTGATTTCTTAAATATAATTGTTTCTGACCTTTTATTCTGTCTCATTAGTGTCCATAGTTCTGGCACCAATATTGTAATTCAGGTAACTTCAAAATAAACTTTCATGTCTTATAAGGGAATTCTTCTGTATCAGAATTCTTCCCTTATCAGAATTCCCTAGAAAGTTCTAACAAATTCTGATTCCCAAACACATTCTACACCTACTTAATCATACCCTAAGAAGGGTAAGTCCAAAACTATGTCTTTTTGAATAGCTTCCCTTCAACCAGTTAAGAGAGAGCAATATCTATCACACTAGTTAATGGCTATATAATATTCATTCTATTGTATATATTTTATTGCTATTAAAAACAATATTGTAACAAATATTCCTGACCATAGGCATTTGTCCAACAATTTACTTAAAATCAATGTCTAGAAATAAATTTTCTGAGTCAGAGTGTGCATATTTTTATGCATTTTGATGCTGAATGCTTATCAGTCTTCTAGAACTATTTAATGCGCCCTCTTGTTATTGTAAAAGAGTAGCAGTACCCATGTCCTTCCTAATTCTGGGTTTTCTATTAATCTTTGCTCATTGTCTAAAGAAAGACTCTCTTCCTGTAGTTTTAATTTGCATTTTATTGAATATGCTTATAGGTACATGGACAGACAATATTTTGAATTCTATGAAAATTATTTCTCTTTGGGAGAAGTGTATCTGTGTGGGAGCTGAGCCTGGAGGACCTTAGGGAGAAGGAGGCGGAAGCACTGTGGAGAGTTCATTCTTGAGGGAGGTGGGGCTTGGAGCACGAGTGTGTTGTACTTGTTTCCCAGGTCCTTCCTTGTAAGAAAAAGTATTAATACTTCTAAAAGCTACTGAAGCCTAGAGGCTATTATCTTGGGATGGAGTTGGGCTGAGGGAGAAGATTTGTATATCAGAAGTGGAATTTTCTGTGAACATGTGGACATCAGATGGTTGTTCTGAAATGGGAGAGGCCATATAGGGGAAAACAGGTGGGTGTTTGGAGTGGAGTTGGGGAGCGACCATGCAAAAGAGCAAGTCTCTTGATATTTCAAGAAATATCAAACAGGAGACTAGATTTCTTACAATTACCTCTGATGGAGGTTTAACTTATTTTATTTGTTCCTTTTTTTACATCTCAAGTATTTTCCTTGTTTCATAGATAACGTAAATATTTTCCTCAATTTGTTGTGTTCCTTTGTAATGTTTATGGTGGCTTTTGTTTTTTGATACATAGATCTATTCTTTTATGATTTCATCTTTAGAGCTTGGTTGTTATTCATAGCTTTCTAGATGAAATTTTTAATCGTTCTAAAGTTTTAAAATGCCATTGAAATCCTATGAATTTGATTAACTTAGGTAAAGTTAATATGTTAATGATATTGGATTTTTCAGTTTGAGACATTACCTCTACCTTTTTATTTATTATTTTTATTGATTTTTATTTTATATTGGACTATAGTTGCTTAACAGTGTTGTGTTTCAGGTTTATAGCAAAGTAATTCAGTTATACATATACATGTATCTATTCTTTTTCTATTTTTTCCCATTTATTACTGAATATTGAGTAGAGTTCCTTATGCTGTACAGTATATCCTTGTTGGTTATCTATTTTAAATTTAATACTTTTGTATTTTTAATTTTTTATATTTTTCAGAAAATTTATCTAGTTGTATTGCTTTGCTTTCTTTATATGCTGGTTCTGCATATTCCTTAAGTTTATTCCTAGAAGTTTTTTATTTTTTGTTCTGTATTGTAATTTCTAATGGACTAATATTGGAACAAAAGGAGATGATTTTATATGTTAATTTGTAAAAAGCTGATTTCTTGTTAGTTTTGATAGTTTTCCAGTTGCTTTTCTTGTTTGCCTAGAAAGGCAGTCATTATCAGTAAACAACAATGATTTTGCCTTTTCATTTTTAAAAAATATATATCCTTTGTTTTGTTAGCTTCTCTTATTGTATTGGTTAACACTTCTAGAATAATTTTAAATCATCGTGGTAATAGGATCCATTCTTGCCTTTCATCTACTTGAAAAGAGAATGTCTTTGTAGCACTGATTCTCACAGTCCCATCTGATATTCTTTAAAGGAAGAGTTCAGGCAGGAGTCAAATATGTTTGAAGACCCATATTTTTACATTTGAGCTTCCGTGGTGGCTCAGAAGGCTTTGAAGTATCTATAGTAAATACATTTGTTTGAATTTGTTTAATATATGCTTGTTGTTTTCTAAAAGTCCTTAATAATGAAACATAAACCCCTCATCCCTTATACTTTTAACACAGTAACCATAATCTTATCCATCTCATGCTGTGAATGTTTAAGCATGCTATTGAATTTGATTTTAAACAATTTTAAGCTCATGTTATATAAATCCCTTTGATTCCTTTTTTTACTAGTAATTAAATGACAGTTCTTACAAAATACATTTTAGTATTTACCTAAAATAATTTAAATGCATTTTTCCTTAGATCAGTGTGATAATTCCTATTAGTAGATTTTTAAATATTAATCTTTGAATTCCTGAAGTGCACTGTTCATTGACCATGGGATTTCATATGTGTAGTATTCTTATTTGCTAATGTTTTATTTCATATTTTTGGATTTATTCTCATAAATGATATTGATCTCCAGTTTTCTTTAACATGTTGTTGTCAGCTTTATACCAGTTTTATAAAATGAATTAAAGTGTTTCCTACTTTCTGTATACCAGGCCAGTATTATAGCATAAAAATTCTCTGTTCCTCGAGTATTTCAAAGAACTTGCTGTTGAAACACATAGGATCTGATATAAATTTTGGAAGTAGCCACTCCAAAGGGCGGAAAAGCCACACTTTCAGTGGCTTTTCATGGTATATCCAGATTTTCTCCTTAGTTAGCTTTTTTGGCCGGTGGAGTGAATCAAAGGACAACTTAATGGCCTTGTTTTTGTGTTCTTTGCAGTGTGGCTTTGCAGCTCTTCCCATAAAAATGTGAATTCCCTTTCTCTGTGCCTTAAATCTTGACTGACCTTGTAACTTGCTTTGGCCATTAAAGTCTGATAGAAAGGACAATGTGTCATGTCCAGGCTTGGACCACAAGTACTTAACTTGTGTAATTCTGCTCTTGCAACCCTGCCATCTTTATTTGAATAAACCCAAACTAGCCTGCTGGATAATGGGAGAACACATGCAGGAAACCACATGGATCTCAATCCCATCCACGACCCTCCTAGACCACCCTGAGGGTCATGCACAGATGGTGTGAGATCCCAGGTAAGGTTAGCAGAGCTGTCCTATCAGTCTGCAGCTGACTGCAAACTAATGATCGAGCCCAACAAGATCAGAAGACCCATACAGCTGACACACAGCTGTATGCAGCTTTAGTTAACTAATAGTTATATTTCCTTAGAAAATTATCCTTTATGAGGATATTTTAGAATTTATTGCAGTAGTTTAAGATGACATTCTTTTATGAACTTTCTGTATTTCCTTCATATCAATAGTAATTTGTTATTGTCTTTCAGTCACTCAGTCATGTTCAACTCTTTGTGACCCTGTGGACTGCAGCACACCAGGCCTCTCTGTCCCTCACCATCTCCCAGAGTTTGCCCAAGTTCATGTCCATTGAATCGGTGATACCATCCAGCCATCTCATCCTCTGTTGCCCCCTTCTCCTTTTGCTTTCAATCTTTCCCAGCATCAGAGTCCTTTCCAGTGTTATGGTTGTCAGATGGCCAAAGTATTGGAGCTTCAGCTTTGGCATCAGTCTTTCCAATGAGAGTATTTAGGGTTTATTTCCTTTAGGGTTGACTGGTTTGATCCCCTTGCTGTCCAGGGGATTCTCAAGAGTCTTCTCCAGCACCACATCTCAAAGGCATCAATTCTTCAGTGCTCTGCTTTCTTTATAGTTCAACTCTCACATCTCTACATGACTATGAGAAAGATCATAGCTTTGACTATACGGACCTTTGTTGGCAAAGTGATGTCTTTTTAATGTGCTGTCTAGGTTTGTCATAGCTTTCCTTCCAAGAAGCAATGGTCTTCCAATTTCATGGCTGCAGTCACCATCTGCAGTGATTTTAGAGTCCAAGAAGAAGAAATCTGTCACTGCTTCCACCTTCCCGCCCCCCCCCCCCCCCCCCCCCCCCCCCCCCCCCGCTTTCTATTGCCATGAAGTAATGGGACTAGATGCCGTGATCTTAGTCTTTTTAATACTGAGTTTTAAGCTGGCTTTTTCACTCTACTCTTTCACCCTCATCAAGAGGCTCTTTAGATTGTCTTTGCTTTCTGCCATTTAGAGTGGTGCATGCTAAGTCGCTTCAGTTGTATGTGACTCTTTGTGACCTTATATACTGTAGCCTGCCAGGCTTCTCTGTCCATGGGGATTCTCCAGGCAAGAATATGAGAATGAGTTGCTATGCCCTTCTCCAGAAGATTTTCCCAACCCAGGGATCAAACCTGTGGCTCTTGCATTGCAGGCGGATTCTTTATCACTGAGCCACCAGGGAAGCCCTCATTAGAGTGGTATTATCTACATATGTGAGATTGATATTTTTTCTCCTGGCAGTCTTGATTCCAGCTTGTAACTCATCCAGCTCAGAATTTTGCATGATGTACTCTGCATATAAGTTAAATAAATAAGGTGACAGTATACAGCCTTGTCGTACTCTTTTTGATAGTAATACCTTCTCTTTAAGTCTTAATATTTTTACTTTTATGTGTAACTGTTTAGTTTTGCAAAAGTTTTGTCTATTTTGTCTTTTCAAATAATAAGCTTCTAAATATCTTAATGTAATATGTTCTAGTATGTTATTCTCATTCCCATATTTCCTTTTTTGTACTTTCATAGAATTTATTTTGTTTGCTATTTTTTCTAGATTTTTGGGTTAAATTCTGATTTCAATTCTGTTATTTCTTGTTTAATGGAAATGTATTAAGACATGAATTTTCCTCTCAATTCAGCTTTGGCAAAATATCATGTTTTAAGATACTACATTGTCATTCTAGTTATGTTTGGTTGTACCTAACTTAGTCACTTTTTTTCCTCTAGAAAATTATATATATAATAAATGTTTAGTTTTAGTCTTAGTCTTTGAAGTTTTCTACTTATCCTTTAATTATAAACTCCCAATTTTATGGTACTCTGATCAGAAAATAGCAGAAAATGCAATTTCATTACAATTTTGAGAAATTGAGATTTTTTTTGTGTCTTGGGATAGTATTACTTTCTGAAAATAAACCACTCGATTTTTAATCAGGTAAACCCCTTGATTTGGCTTATTAGTAAGATGTGAGACTCTTTATAAGCTTGGGTGTTCAGCAATACATTGGGTAGTTAATGTAATATTATAGAAGAGAATTATAACACAAACAAGAAGGAGGTAATAGGAAATTTGCATAAGGAATGTTGATGGAATTGCCAGGATAAGCAGAAAGGGAAAAGAAGTTCTGGCTAGCCTTGGTCTTGGTTGATAATATTGCCTTACTGGTTTAGTTTAGTTAAAGAAAAAAGTGAGAGTAGGTTACTTTTTCTCTTTGGGACCTTTCTGTAGAGAGCAAAGATTCAAGACTGTGTAAATCAAGACACTCTGAATGTTATCCTAGCCCCCATCCTAACTACACTCATCCTAGTCCCTGTGTGCAGGCTAAGTCACTTCAGTCGTGTCTGACTTTTTGACACCGTAAGGATTGTAGCCTGCCAGGCTTTTCTGTCCATGGGATTCTCCAGACAGGAGTACTGGAGTGGGTTGCCATGCCCTCTGCCAGGATCTTTCCATCCCAGGGATCAAACCTGCATCTCTTATGTCTCCTGCATTGGAAGGCGGGTTCTTTACCACTGGTATCATCTGGGAAACCCCTATCCTAGTCCACTGGAATGCAATTTTTATCACTTGGGGGAAAAGAGAAATTTTGCCAATAGCTACCAATAGGTGTAGCATTCATGGTGTGGATCTGCATGTAAGTTTTCTTACCTAGCCTGATCTGGGGAGAAAGCTATGGAGTTCTCCACCTGGGCAGCTAACTGGGAAGACAGTTCATGATGAGAACAGCTAGGCAGTAATGATCTAGAATGGTTAGATACAAGTAACATGCTAACCCTTGGAAATGATTTTTTTTTTTTGCCAGCAATAAACAAGATATCCATGATTACATTTAAACTACTGAGTTGTATTCAAGTTATATTCTCAGTATATACTGATATGATCCCAGTTGATAATTTCACTGCTATTCACATCTTTGTCAATGAAAGATGGATATAATGATCAGAAAATCAAAAAGAACTTCAGCCCTTTTCACTATTAAAAATACAATTACTTTCTTTTTTTATCTCTGACATTTAAAAAATACAATTTTATCCAATTTTGTTAGTTTTTAATCTCAGTGGATAGGAGACAAGAAAGGGAATGATTATGGTTTGTTAATGAGCCGGAGCAAACCACCCCTGTCAAATGGATGATTTGAAGGAGGAATAGTAGTAAATCTTGATGAGATTCTGAAGTAGATAAACAGTAAAATTACTCAATCTCTTTTTTAGGGGAAAAAAATGCTTCTTCTCATATCAGGAAGGAAACCACCAAGGGGCCTAGTGGTGTACAGACATGTAAGTTATCACTGTGTCTTTCCACCGTATCTTAAGTTGCCAAGAGCTGTTATCAACTGCAGATGTCAAATTGTTAGTCTTCTTTTTTCTAGATAGATGCTTATGAAAAAGAAAAAACCCAACACATTTACATGAAATTCTGTATTTGAGATTGAGACTTTAAAGTCCAAAAGACTGAATTTAGGCCTTTGCTTAATAATTGTTCCGTATATGAGGACAGTTCTGAAAACAAGTCTATTTAAGTTGCAAGTTCAACTTTAGGAGCATTACTAGTAGGGGTGAATATTTATGGGTAAGCAGTAACTTGTGCTTCCCTGGTGGCTCAGACGGTAAAGCGTTTGTCCGCAATGCAGGAGACCCAGATTCGATCCCTGGGTTGGGAAGATACCCTGGAGAAGGAAATGGCAGCCCACTCTAGTATTCTTGCCTGAAATATCCCATGAATGGCAGAGCCTGGTAGGCTACTGTCCATGGGGTCTCAAAGACTTGGACAGGACTGAGTGACTTCACTTTCACTTTAGTAACTTGTGAATTTTTTTTTCTGATTGTATCTGTCAGTAGTTGGTGAAGTTATAGAAATCATCCTACAGAGAACCCTGTCCTCCATGTACCTCCTAAGTCCTTGTTTAATATTTCTGTGTATCATTCTCCCAGCTTCTATTGGCCTTTGCTTTTTACCACCCAGACCTCTCCAGAGGACTGATCTCATGATCCTGGAGTCACTTTATCTGCATGCACAGGGCGTCTCCCCCCTGCACCCACAGTGTGGCCCATGGCCAGTGACAGATGGTGTGAGAATCTGAAAGCCCAGCTAGCTGTCTTGGCTCAACTTAGGCCAACCTCTGAGGTACAATTTATCACCAGAGCACTTCTGTGGGATCTGGCTGAAACTGGAACTATATATCTAAAATTGTACCCTCACTTGGCTTCTACCCTTTCCCAGTCCCACTCCTCCTCCACCCTTAAAAGTTTCTTCTGGAAGCAGTTCATTAATAAATTACTTGCATACAAATCCTCACCTCAGACCTGCTTCTGGGAAACCTGACCTAAGGCAGGCTCAAGTATTTTAAGAAGAAAGGAATTTATTACAGGGGAGTAGATACTTTCAAAATCACTGAAAGAGAGCAGAAATCAGAGGCCACCCTTAAGTTTAAGAATATACTTGCCATGGTCATAATCCAAGGGAAATTGCTGCCACCATGGGTACAACTACTCAATGGCCAAAGCTGGTGACTAGACGTCAGAATGCTGTGCCTGGCTACTCTCATGTAGATGCCATGTCTTTAAGACAGTGCTTCCAGTTGGAGCTATTTAAAATCTAGAGCATGTTGGGCCTGATTCAATTCCAGCTTCCTACTTATGATACTGCATCTGCCTATTTTAAATGTAGAACCTAGCTGCAAGGGAGTCTGGGAATTGTAGTTTTTACTTCCTAGTGTCGACAGTACAGGAAGACACCCTAAAAGTAAGTAGAAGCAGAAACTGGTGGCTAAATGATCATAATCACAGCACTAGGGGTGACAGGAAATGAATTGACATGAATTAACTTCAGAGACCCTGTGTGTAATGTTTTTTGTCTGGGACATGTGTCTGTTACTCTCAATCCCTACTGTATGTAGCCCAGAGTTGGATAGTTTAGTGTTTGTTTTAGATCAGAGTTTTTTAAACTTTAGTTTATCAGTAATTAAAGGATCATGAAATTAATGTAGTAGATATTTTTTAGCAAAAACGTTTACAAAATTAAATGAAACTGAACAGAAAAATTGTATTGTTTCATGAGATATCTGTTTTAGTTTCATGTGAATATATGTGTGTTTTGGGCTGCAGCCTAGATTATACTTCTTAGTATAGGTCATGGTCAAAAGGCTTGAAAAACAGTCCCTTAAGTGTAACTCCCTCAGTTCCATGGTATTTTAAGTCCGGGTGTGGTGCCTCTCCTGTGTATTGCTGAAAACTGTGATTCACTTAATTACACATAAACACACACACACACACACACACATTCAATATCTATGCTGCTCATAGACTTCAGCTCCCAGAGGAAAGGTCAGATACTGTGTTTGTTTTGCTTTCTGTTACCTTGGCATGAAGTCTGCCACATAGTAGTTATTTACATCTGTTGAATGAATAAAGGAAAAAAGGATTGTTATGGACTTTTGTATCATTTAGCTGCTCTTCAGGTTAGTAAGAAGACTCAAGACTCAGAGAAAGCTTTGAAGAAGTGCGTGAGCTAGAAATAAGATTAGTAACAGGAGAACTAAAGCAAAGTAAAAGTTATCCCAGTGCAGATCAAGCAGTAAAATAGAGCAAGAGGATTGTGGTTCCTCTCCACAGAGGAGAAATTCTGACCAGATCAGTACAGAGTCTCCCCCTCTAGCCTCACTGCAAAAGGTAGTCACCAGCTCCACAGAGCAAGGGAGTAGGAAGCATGTGGAAAACACATTCCAAATGGGTATCTGTAATTTGTTGATGAGAGTTCTCATCTGAGCATGGGTTCCATTATTTTCGATGTTTACATCCTCCTTGCGTGTGTGCTCAGTTGCTTCAGTCGTCTCTGACTGTTTGCGACCCCATGGACTATAGCCCACCAGGCTCCTCTGTCCATGGAATTCTCCAGGCAAGAATACTGGATTGGGTTGCCGTGCCCTCCTCCAGGGGATCTTCCTGACACAGTGATTAGACCTGTGTCTCCTGCATTGCAGGTAGATTCTTTACCACTGAGCCACTGGGAAAGCCCATGTACTCCTTAGGAAGTCTGAAATCAACAAACTATTAATGGTATGATATGTAGATTCCTGTTAGGTGTACCTAACTAACCACAAAGTGAAGATTCTTATGAGTATAGCCAGTAAACAGTCCCTTACCCCTTGGAGAATTCTGCTGGAGGGTGGCTGTGTGCGACTGCTGAGTTACTTAATGGAAAGTATGATGGTGAGTCGAGTCCTACTACAACAATATATTAAAAATAATACATGAATAAAGCCAGCCTATATTAAAGGTTTATTAATGTGCCAAGGGCTGTGCTAAGAATGTTATGTCATGTGGTTCTTACAGCTCAGGAAAGTTTTACCCATATTTTATAGAACAGAAAACTCAGAGAGAGTAACTAACTTGCTCAAAGTGATGGAGCGAGGGCCTGGCGGTGAGGACCAAACCCTTATCTGTCTCACCCCTGTGCTTATGCTCTCAACCACTCTGGCAAAGCAAGTGGTGACTAATTGTTGAATCCCTTCTCTAGCCCTTAATTATTGCTTTCTGCTTCTTTGTGGCCCAAGATTTATTTAAATTTTTCCTGTGGTTGATGGCCCATGACATAAGATTCCACATTCATATACTATAATTGCAAAAAGCTTATGTGGATGGCCAAGAAAAACTTCCCTTTCAGATTGCGATCACTTGAAAACACTTGCCTTTACTCTCAAAGCTTGTATTTATAATTCGAATGTGTAAGCATTCCAAGCGATTCTGCCTGTTTATTTATTTAAAAAAGAAATTTGTTAAATACCTACTACGTTCCAGGCAGAATTCTAGACATTGGAGATATTGGCCAAGTCCCTGCTTTGACACAGTTTACATTCTCATATAGACATTATCTTATTGGAGGAGATAGACAATTAAATTTAAATTTGATGTATATAATATAAAAAGTGGTTGGGGGAGGAGAAAATAGTGGTAGGGAATTAAACAATACAAACTATTAGGTATAAAATAAGCTGCAAGGATATATTATACAACACAGGAAATATAGCCAATATTTTATAATAACTATAAACGAAGTTGTTGTTTAGTCACTTAAGTCATGTCCAACTTCTTTTGCAACCCCATGGACTATAGCCTGCCAGGGTCTTCTGTCTGTGGGATTTTCCAGGCAAGGATACTGGAGTGGGTTGCATTTCCTTCTCCAGCGGATCATCCTGACCCAGGGATTGAACCTGCATCTCTCACATTGCAGGCAGAATCTTTACCATCTGAGCCACCAGAGAAGCCCACCTATAGAGGAACAAGGGTAAGAATTACAAGACTTCCTGGTAGTCTAGAGGTTAAGACTTTGTACTTCCACTGCAGGGGGTGTGGGTTTGATCCCTGGTCAGGGAAATACTGTATGCCACATGAAGAGGCTTAAATAAATAAATAAATTATTACAATAGACCTATCATGTAAGAAGAAAGGAAAGTACTTAAAGTGATGAAAGAAGGAAAAAAAAAAAAAACAACAACCTGGATTCTATGTCCAGTGAAATTGTCCTTCAAAGTGAAGGAAATATAAGGCTTTTCTCAGGGAATCAAAACTGAGAAAATTCATTGCCAAAAGACCTGTCCTGCAAGAAATATTAAAGGAAGATCTTTAGGGAGAAGGAAATTTGTATTGTTAAAAACATGGACTGTGTAAAGTGAAGAGAAGCATCAAAGAAGAAATAAATGACCATGCATTAAAATCAGTTGTTTTTCTTATTCTTAATTGTTTTGATAGATAGCTGTTTGTTTTAATTAAGGATAATAGCCGTGTATTGGATGATTATATCATATGCATAAGTGAAGAGAAGGGCACTGTGGTAGTAAGGGACAGGAAGAGTAGGAAGGGGCATTTTCTGTTGTGAGGTGCCTGTACCACATGCGAAGTGCAACAGTGTTATTTGAAGGTGGACTTCAGTGAATTAAAACTGTCAACCATTCAAATTTCTTTTAAAAGAAGTCTCATTACTGAGAGATAAAATGGAATTATATAAAATGTTCAATTCAAATCAGAGAAGGCAAAGGGGAAAACAAGGAACAAATACAGTGAATAGAAAACAATTACAAAGATGGTAAATAAGTTTGCATTATATATCTTTGATTAAAATAAAATGTTTAGGACTTGCACATCCCCTTAAGGGACTTTTTCATTACCTTTCAGTGCTCAGTTCTAAACAGATCAGGTGTGAGGGGATGCACTGCATTTGTGGGACCTGGAGCAACAGTGCCCTCAGTTAGGGCTCCTTTGCCTGTTCTTAGGCCTCTTTTGCCTCTGCTGCCTCCTTTGTGCAATTGACTGGAATGAAACCCAGGAGATCAGACCAGAGGGAACACTGTCGACCAGTGATGGGGAAGAGTTGTCTCTGCCAGAGGGAGCCTGTGCTGACTGTTCTGCTCATTTCTC
Organism: Antilocapra americana; assembly: GCA_007570785.1. NCBI lineage: Eukaryota > Metazoa > Chordata > Mammalia > Artiodactyla > Antilocapridae > Antilocapra > Antilocapra americana. Next base: position 2,619,204 of record ML664175.1, on the reverse strand, counting down.
TACCCCACAGAGCCCTCAGGAAAGATGTTTCACTCAGAATTTTCTGATAAACTCATGTAGGTAAAAATGACAATAAACCCGTGGGGAAATAATCATGCAATTTATATCCTGGAATTCCATGACACCATCGACTCCTGAGAATAATAAGGAAGTTCTGGCTCTCTGCTTCACCCACTGGAATAGTCTAATTTCCAGGTGCATTTAATGAAATCTTAGTTTTGCTATAAGGCACGTATCATAAAGACTTCAAGACTTGATGTTGATCTAATAAGTAATCATTGGATAAATATAGTCAATAGACATAATGTTAAATTTTGGGATTCCTATGGAAGAAGTAAAAGGGTTCTTGGCAGGGTAGGGTCTTCAGAAATATATCCATGTTTTTTCCCATCAAGCATATCCTTCCCATGATGTTTTCTATCTCTTCCTCCTCTATTAAAATTCTATTTTTAATCCTTATTTTTACTGTAGAAAATTCTATTTTTAATCCTTATTTTTACTGCATAGGCTCATTTTGTCATATTAAAATGTATGCAAATGATTCACTGTCATATCTATTTGTCACTGAATTGAGTCTATCCTTCATGCCCTATATAAAATTAACATTTAACTTGATCATGATAAATGTGCTTTCTAGTAATAACAAATAATTGCCTAGGGTTATAACATTCCTAAGTGACAAAAGATCTAATTCTCACTATTCAGTTTTTCCTAAGGATTCCAAGAATGTCTGTTAGGAAAAAAAATAGGATCTGTCTTTATTTTCCATACTCAACAAATACTGGTCAGTTCATTTGCCTTCCTTCTAAAGTCCAACAAGTGGTAATCATTGTAAATTATCATTGTAGATTACTACAACTTCAAGTTCCCAAGAGGGCACTTAAACTGTTTCCCATATTTTAATGCATTCAGATGCTTTCATACAATTAGACCAATACTTCTTGAATTGGTGTTCCATGAAGTTAATTGCTTGCCACAAAAGTTTTTTGCTGAAATATTTTTGAGAAACTGTACCAAAATAACTTTACAAGTATACTACACTAATATAAATTTCTAGAACATGATATATTTTGTTTTGTTTTGTTTTATTTATTTATTATTTTTTTTAATTGTTTTTGCCATACATTGTCATGATATCACCATGGGTTTACATATGCTTCCCCTCCGGAACCCCCCTCCCTCTTCCCTCCCCCCCCCCCCCGGGAAATCTCGCTGCACCAGCCCCGAGCATCAGTCCTGGGCTGGCGATTGATTAGACATATGAAAATTAACATGCTTCAATGCCCTTCTCCCATATCATCCCACCCTTACCCTCATCCACAAAGTCCACGAGTCTATTCTATACATCTGCGTTCCTTTTGCTGTCTCGTATGTTGGGTTCTCGTTACCGTCTTTCTAAATTCCATATATATGCGTTAATATACTGTATTGTTGTTTTTGCTTCTGGCTTACTTCACTCTGGATAATGGGCTCCAGTTTCGTCCATCTGAGTAGAATTGCTTCAAATGAATTTTTTTTTAATGCTGAGTAATATTCCATTGTGTATATATACCACAGCTTTCTTATCCATTCGTCAGTTGATGGGCATCTAGGTTGCTTCCATGTCCTGGCTATTGTAAACAATGCAGCGATGAACATTGGGGTACACGTGGCTCTTTCAATTCTGGTTTCCTCGGTGTATATGCCCAGCAGTGGGATTGCTGGGTCATATGGCAGGTCTATTTGCAGCTTTTTAAGGAACCTCCACACTGTTTTCCATAGTGGTTGTACTAGTTTGCATTCCCACCAACAGTGTAAGAGAGTTCCCTTTTCTCCACATCCTCTCCAGCATTTATTGCTTGTAGACTTTTGGATGGCAGCCATTCTGACTGGTGTAAAGTGGTACCTCATTGTAGTTTTGATTTGCATTTCTCTGATAATGAGTGATGTTGAACATCTTTTCATGTGTTTGTTAGCCATTTTTATATCTTCTTTGGAGAAATGTCTGTTAAGTTCTTTGGCCCACTTTTTAATTGGGTTGTTTATTTTTCTAGAATGGAGCTGCAGGAGTTGTTTGTATATTTTTGAGATTAATTGTTTGTCTGTTGTTTCACTGGCTATTATTTTCTCCCATTCTGAAGGCTGTCTTTTCACCTTGCTTATAGTTTCCTTTGTTGTGCAAAAGCTTTTAATTTTAATTAGGTCCCATTTGTTTATTCGTGTTTTTATTTCCAATATTCTGGGAGGTGGGTCATGGAGTATCCTGCTTTGGGTTATGGCAGAGAGTGTTTTGCCTATGTTATCCTCTAGGAGTTTTATAGTTTCTGGTCTTATGCTTAGATCTTTGATCCATTTTGAGTTTATCTTTGTGTATGGTGTTAGAAAGTGATCTAGTTTCATTCTTTTACAAGTGGCTGTCCAGTTTTCCCAGCACCACTTGTTAAAGAGGTTATCTTTTCTCCATTGTATATTCTTGCCTCCTTTGTCAAAGATAAGGTGTCCATAGATGCGTGGATTTATCTCTGGGCTTTCTATTCTGTTCCATTGATCTATGTTTCTGTCTTTGTGCCAGTACCATACTGTCTTAATGACTGTGGATTTGTAGTATAGCCTAAAGTCCGGGAGGTTGATTCCGCCCATTCCATTCTTCTTTCTCAAGATTGCTTTGGCTATACGAGATTTTTTGTATTTCCATACAAATTGAGAAATTATTTGTAGAACATGATATATTATTAAGTATTTGGACAGTGTTTAAGAGGACAAGTTTTAGAAGTCCCTGCATTAGGAGTTTAACAGTAAACAAGCAGTTTTAGTATTTTTAGTAGACATTTTCAAGGGAAATTATGATGGTATATTAAAATTCAAGGAGTCTAAACTCACTAAAGTGTTAATACCTTAGTAACCTTGTTTGTTTCTGTGCATGAGGCAATCGCTAATCCCATAGGAATGGGGCTTGAAGATAAGATGATAACATTGATGACAGAGGTGATGTTATGGCTCATTAGAAAAGATGAGAAGATCCTTAGGACAGATCAAATACTTAGAGTAGGAAGCTGGAGGTGGGGATGGAAGGGATGGAGATTCCTGATAAAGAACTTGGGAGTTGAAAATAGGTTAAGGGGTTGGTGTGAGGAAGAAAAGAAGAAATGACTTCAGAAGCAGTACAATAGATTAGAGAAACTAAATCTGTAGAGAGAACATCTAGAAATGAAGCAGTAATATCGTCTTCTTGCTCCACAGTATTAAGGAGCCTTCCTAGTTGTTGGCAGTTTATGGCATCCTGTGCAGACTTTTTGCTAAAAAGAATGGAGGTAGTCAGAGAGAACTCATACATGGTGAATAGGGAAGAATGCATTTCTCCTGGATTACACTTCCAAGACAGGATGGCCAGTGCAACCCAATTTGGTGCTATGCACTTTTGCAGGTTATGGTGGAACAAATTACGTTGCCTCAGGAGACTAGTGGCTACACTCCTGAAAATGAAGCCAAAGGGCAAGTAGAATATAATGAGCTTTGGAGTAAAAAATAATCTGGGTCCCAATGTAGACTGTCTCTCACAAGTAGTGTGATTTAGAATAAGTTACTTAACCATCCTAAGTCTGTGTTTTTGGTTTTTATTTTCATTTCTAAAATAAGTATGGGGTCTGCTTATTCAGAATGTACTAAGATGTCTAGAATAGAATTTTGCACATAGAAGGCACTTACATGAATACATTTTAAAAGATCCAGATATCTTTAATTAAGCTTTGATTAAAATTCAAACAAAAGGCCCACAGGCTATTTCAGGTGAGAAATGTTAGAGACCAAGAAGCAACATATTTTTAAAAAATCAAAATTTGACATTCTGAAAAAAACTCTGGAGGTTCATTCTCTTAGTTCATAGTCTGAGTGCTCACTTTCCCTCCCTGTCTTCCTCCTCCCTGGTTTAGTTTTCTTTTAGGAGTGACTTATAGCTCTGAGGGGTTCCACACCAAAAAACCTCAGGTCCTTAAGCCACAAAATTTCACTTAGGAACTTGAATCAGCCTGCACCCAGAAGGAAACACATGTTGCAGAGGCCCTGATGCTGAAGCCTGGGCACAGTACATAGAGATGGCAGCACACCAGCAGGTGGCCTGATGGACATATGGATGTTCTCACTGTCCACATCCTTCTCAGTACCCGGTCCAGGGAACTTTAGACAGGACTACTTCCTTTCTCTAGGCAAGTCCATTGATTGGCAATCAAACTTGGGCTCAAATTTGATGAGTGCTTTAAAATGTAGTGATTAAGAGAGATTTTGGAATGTAGTAAAACCAACAAAGCAATTGCCACTGGAAAGATGGCAGTTCTTAAGAGAGGGGGTAAGTGATGCCATGGCAAGGGTGGGGATAGGGGGCACATGGAGAAGCAACAGGGTGTTTGAAAGGCAGAGGAAGAGGGAAGAACAGTTGGCAAAAGGCTTCACTGTGTTTTCTGCAGGGTTGGGATTTATAATTGGCATCAAAAGCATTGTTATACCCTGGACTGGACAATTTATGTTACACTCTCATTCTGTCATTGGTTTCTTTCTTTTTCTTATTTATTTGGCTGTGTTGAATCTTAGTTGTGGGCTTCTCTCTAGTTGCGGTGAGTGGGCTTAGTTGCTTCACAGCATGGGGGATCTTAGTTGTCTGATCAGGGATCAAATCGACATCCTCTGTGCTGGCAGGCAGATTCGTACCCACTGAACCACCAGTGAAGTCACCCCACCATTGATTTCTTAATGCACCATAATATTAAAAATTATTTAAAATATTCTGATTAAAATAGACTTATCAACAAATCCAGAGGCAAAGGAAACTTTTAGGTTAAGGCGACTGTCCAGAATCTGCATAATGGCTGAGTATGAGGAGAATTCAGAGCTTTCTGCATAGTTATGAAGCAGGTAACTCAGAGACTGAAGATGGTAGACTTGACATTTTTGTGGTCCCCAGAGAGTAAATAAAAAGAAAGTGAAGTTTCTTTGTCATGTCTGACTCTTTGCAACCCTCTGGACTGTAGCCTGCCAGGCTCCTTAGTCCATGGGATTTTCCAGGCAGGAACACTGGAGTGGATTGCCATTTCCTTTTTCAGGGACTCTTCCTGATTCAGGGATTGAACCCAGGTCTCCCACACTGCAGGCAGACTCTTCACCATCTGTGCCACCAGGGAAGGCCCCCCACCCACCAGAGAGTAGGCTCTATGTAAATGAACTGTAACCTGTGCAGCTATAGGGTCATAAGATCACAGATGGGAGCAACTCAAAGAGAGATGTCAACAGGGCATCAGGATCCCAGGTTCAAGTCTTGGTTTTCATCTCATGAGTAGCAGGCCACAAAGAGCTCAGCACCACTTCTGGTCAAAATAGAGCCAGAGTTAGTTGCTGTGTCTCCGTAGAGAGAAGTTTTGCTGACATCAACCCCAACATACTTTAAATAAGGAGGCAAAAGGACCCCTAGACAGGACCAGCTGGGAAACTGTACGTGGAATGAGTCCCACTAGAAAGTGAGCAGAGGCAATGTCGTAATAGAACAGAGGATCCTGAAACAATGGAGGAGATGGTCATGTTGGTGTCTCTAACCTGGGACACCTCCCCATGGGTTTCTGGTATTTGTGTTACTGGTAATTTTTCTGCAGCACTGAATAATAAATTGAAGGCTGAATAGGGTGGTGAGTGCCATCTAAGCGCCCACGGGGATGACCTTTTACTTCTGACTTCATTGAATCCTTGCCTTGGATCCTTGTCATTTTTGTCTTCCTTGGCTACCTCCTAATCCCTTCCAGTTCACATATTTCCCTAATGATATCTGACTCATGACTGGCCCTCTCGAGAGTCTGAGGAACATTTTATATTAAGTGCCTGCTTTGGTCACCTCTGTGAAATCAGTTGGGGTTTTGCACCATTGGATCATTTGTTTTTATGTTGGGCCACCTAAGAGGGCATTGGCTTTCCTGCTATCTAAGTCTGCCCTCTCCCCTATGGTGTCTGGCTCCAGACTTCTGGTGATACCCCAGGGTATATCCCCTTTACATGTGTTTTGGCCACCCAACTGCCAGCTAGAACCAACTTAGATGTCCTGGGTGGTAAGATTTAATGAGTAGATTTTATTAATTCCTAGATAATAAAATTTAAAAATAAGTCTTCAGATGGATTTAAAAATGTGTCATGTATTATTTTAGGCATGTGAACTATGAAATAATGGCAATAATGATGTGTTTAAACCCATTAAATCATGTAACTGGCTGAAAATGTTCCATAAAATAGAGTGGGAGTAATAACTGTAGATTGAATTGCATTCTGAAAGATGACCACACAGGGACTAGGCAGGTTCAAGAACATGAATATACTCTGAGGCAGAAATCATTTTAATGGAATTTCCACAGAGAACATATGTAGTTTATAAGACAAAAAAAGTGTGAAGCTCTAGACATTCAATAATTGATGCAGAGGTCAAGTGGGATAGTCCTGGGATGTGTCAATCACTGCTGGGAAAGTCCTGCCATGTGTCAATCAGTGTTGGACGAGTTCTATGTGTAAAGGAACGTGGAAGGCACTGAGAATTCTCACTTGATTGGCTCTAAGGTGCTTTTACGCAGCCCATTCAGTTCTCTCATGAATCCTAGGAAGGTGGACAGAGAAAATAGTTGTCTCCCCATCTCACAGATGAAGAAATGGAACCTGTGGTACCTTCCAAATTTTACTCCATACATGAAGTGACTGCAGCTTCTGCTAAAACGCAGATTTTGGTACTGTAGATCTAGAGTGGAGCTTGCAGTGTTACATTCCTAACAAGTTTCTAGATGCTACCAGTGCTGCCATGTGCAGTGAGCTCTTGCAGGGTGTGAATGATTCCAGCTGGTCTCACCAGGAAAAAATCAAAGTTTCAAGCCACGGTGGAAAAAATCAATGTGCATTGTATGTTTTCTTAAGTAACTTTGGGCTTCCCTGGTGGCTCAGAGGATAAAGAATCTGCCTGCAGTGCAAAAGACCCAGGTTTGATCCCTGGGTCAGGAAGACTGAGTTTTACGCTAATGCTATTGGCTAATAGTTAGAATATTTAGTGCAAACCTCCATAGCAGAACTTACCGTGATGAATTCTATCTTACCGAACACTGAGCTGCTTCCTCCAGCAGCCTTTAGGTTCCTTGAAGAGAAATAACTGCATTGATGTTGGTGTTTGGGTTAAGGATATGAAGTGGTAATAAGTAATGACATAGATGTCAGTCTGAGATTGAATAATAGGTAAAATTTTTTCATCACTTACCTTGTGCCAGGCATTGTATTAACTCTTCACATTACTGCCCTTAATCATTACCACAATCTACCATGAAATAAGTACTATCATATCCCTAATCAAAAAAGAGGTATTTAATGGTTAGAGAAGATGAGTAGCTTAGAGCTGATCTTCAAACCCAGATTTGTCAAGTTCAAGACAAGGGCCATGTCTTACTGGTCTTTGTATTTTGAGAGCTATGATACAAGTAGAGAGGGGTGGCTCTCCAGTTCTGTGGGACCAAGAAGAGGCTAGGCTTCCTCATATCTGTCACAATAGAACAGGCTTCCCTGATGGAGTGAGTTCTCTGACTCGATGGTTTCTTGAACTAGGTGGGCAGTTGAACTAATTTGGTGGTTTTCCAACTGTGCTTTTCAGAGCTGCCTCAGTGCTGACATGAATGGAGCCCGAAGTATAGGCTTAAAGGGCAGGCTCTGGACCCCCTTTTTCTTTTACTAGAGTAGCACTGTTTTATCTGATTTGTATATTTGAGTTGGTTTGAATATTTGTATATTCAAATTTGTATATTTGGCTGCATTTGAATAAGTAATTCTGATGCTGTATATATGTTCAAAGTCTTCCGACCAATTGATCTCTAAGATCTTATCTAAAATTAACATTGTAAATTTGGCAAGGTCTCATGCCCACGAGTAGGCAGAGCTTGGACTAGAATTAAAATCAACTGACTCTTCTAATCCATGCTATCCTGATGCCCAGACCTAGTACCCACTTCCTCACACAATTCACTGACAGAGTTGCTGCTCTGAGGCCCAGTAGTTTAGGGAAAAGAACTAAAAGTTGAGTGACCTTGGTAACAAAAGCTGACTCCTCCACTAATTAGCTGCAGAACCTTGAGCAGTCATATATTTATTCATCAAAAATTTATTCTACCTGGCTATGGATCAGGCAATGTTTGCTGCACTGGGAATATAATAGTGGACAAGGGGAGGTCCCCACTCTCATCAAACTCACATTTAAAGGGTAATAGAATTTAAAAAGGTAGATAAATAAACAAGGTAAAAAGTGAAAGCATTAGTCATTCAGTTGTGTTCGACTCTTTGTGACCCCATGGACTATAGTCTCCTGTGGCCTGCCAGACTGCTCTGTCCATGGAATTCTCCAGGCAAGAATACTAGAGTGGATAGCCATTCTTTCCTCCAGGGATCTTCCCGATCCCAGGGATCAAACCTAGGTCTCCTTCACTGCAGGCAGATTCTTTACCATCTCATCCACTAGGGAAGCCTAAGATAAATAAGATAATTTCTACTAATAAGGACCACCACACACACTAAAAAAATAAAACAAGATCAGACAGTGGAAATGAGAACCTGTAATGAGGATTTACCTTGGGTCGTAGCAGAGGCTCATGAATAACTCTTTACTTTTATACCTTCCAACAGGATGAAAACTTCTCTAGAAAAACAAAAAGATCCATGTCTCTTCTAGTTGGATTCCTTCTTTTGGTGCTGGCTGACAGTACTCAATGGGAAGGGGCAGACACGCTCAGATCTCCTGAGACCCCCTCTTCAGAAGGCCTGCCTGGGGACCCTGGAGAAATGCTCAGGTAAGGACAAGAAAGCCGTGCGTGTGGCTCTGAGGTATTCTGGGTCTAACTCCTCCTTGGTTCTCACAGCCTGCCTAAGCTGTGAACAAATGTTGTAAGAAGCATTGGAATCATTGGCTTCCGCACAGTCATGCTGTTTCCTCCTTCTGCCTTTCTTGGCAAGTGGTTTGCTTTTGTAAAAAGAACACTCCACCAAGAGACCTAAACTCCAGTTAGAGATTTGTCACTGAGTAGTTGACTGACCTTGCTGGGGGGGGGGGGGTCCTAAAATTTTAGGGCACAAGAAGATCTTAAGAAATTCTTTATTTACAAAAGAAATGAGATTCTAAGAGGTTGACCTTCATTCAAGGTCATTCAGTGTGTGCAGTCAGGCCTAGACCCTTAGGTCTCAGGATTTTCAGGGTGGTGTTCTTTCTATCATAAAATATTCTTGCCCTTTTTCTGGGCCTCCGGTACCTCCTCTGTAAAAGGAAGGGACTGACTTGACTCGTGGGCTTGAAGAGTGCACAGATGTACTTTGTCCAGCCAGCACAGGGTTGTAAAAGTCCTTCAGTGGGAATCCTCGAGATAGGTCATTGAGTCGCCAGTTTGAATGACCCTGTCATTCCCATTTACTGTTGTCGTCTGCCCAGCCCTTGTTTGTACAACTTTAGGACTCTGGACCAGAGGATCACTAAGACTCCTTCTGTCCTTGAACATGTCTGACCCCGAGTCTTTCTTCTCCCTTCTCATTTTAGTCGGGATTTCTGATGGGAAAAGAGAATCCTTTGGCCTGCCTTTGTCCCTTTCTGGCAAAAATACCACCCATCAAATCAGAGAGGAGTGAGGAATTACAAAAGTTTAGTCATTTCAACCCAGAGAGGCCAAAGTCTGACTAAAGACAGCCTCAACTTATTAAGTTTAACTCGTAGAAAACCACCCGGCAAGATCAAGGGGGCAAGTTCCTTTGGGCTGCGGAAGAAAGGGCCCCTTATAGCTAAAACTCCACCCTTTTGGGGAGACCCCTGCATCACACATGCAGAAAGTATGCGAGGCTGGAACACCATGTTTTCTGGGATGGCAGCGTCCCAGTGGATCCAATCTGAAGCTTAGTGCTAGGAGGAGCGATGTTGGCTGCAGATACTGGCCTTGAATGAAACAATGACTATGCATGCTTCAGGGAATTTTACTCAGTATGAGATCACCCCGGCTGTGTTGGGCTTTCTTCACACAGCCTGTTATCTGTAACGACGGAGTTAGAGAAGGCAATGAGTTTAAGTATCCCAGGGAGACCTTTCCCTGCCCCACAGAGTGAAGTTCCTTTTCCACCCCTGCCGTACCCCTGCCTATAGAACACTGGCCTCAGATTCAGGGCTGGATTTTCGTTCCTGTCTCTCCGCTATAGAAATGCACATTGCCACAGGGCTTGTTCTGTCAAAAGACCCGTGTAGCCCAGATGACAAAACGTCAGTTCCATTTTGCCTTATCTTCCTGATCTCTTTATCCATTCATGGACTCATTAATTCAGCCCTTGATGCCTGCTGTAAGTGCTTACTATGTAACAGACATTACTCTACTTCTTGGGATACATGAGCGAACAAATCAAGAAAAAATAATTCTCAGGCTTGCATTCTATCTGTGCAATAGGTGATAATTCTGTACGAATCCTAAAAAGGTCTAGAGTTTTTATGAGTATCTTCTTAGCCACCTGACATTTCTTTGATGGCATTTTAAGGGAAACTAAGGGTCTAACACACTCTTTCTTCTCTCGCTTTTCTCCTTACACTCACTGTGACTGTGGGGAGCAAAAATATGATTTCCCAGATTCTATACCTCTTTTTCTTCCTCCAATTTTATAACTACTAGAAAGCCTCAAGGCTTAATTATCAGCCTTAACTCGCATCCTAGACTTCCAAATGCCCCAAAGGGGCTTTTTAACCCACTTGGTTTATACCTAGAGTTTAAAGGCATGTCTTCGATGTTCACATGAAAACTCAAGCTGCCTATTGATGAACTGGTCTCTCCACAACCAGCTACCCATCCTGGCTTTGAGATCTCTGTCATCAACACCAGTTTTTGTGTTTTCCCCCTTCTCATTTTCCAGGTTTGAAACCTTGTCTTCGAGTCACTTCTGATATCTCTGATACTCAGTCAGCTAATCGACTGCTCCTTTCATGTCGCTCCTGGTATCTGTCTCTTTGTTGTCACTGCCTCCCCACAGCTCCTCTCCAGCCCGTTCTTGGATCAGAACATCAGCCTTGCAGGGAACCTCCCTGACTTCAGCCTCCCCGGCCCTACTCCAATCTATCCTGCACGTGGACACCAGACGACTGTTCCTTAAACACTGCTTTCATCTCACCACCCCCTACCCCTATCAAATGTAAATCCCTTGCCAGGTTTCTGAGGCCCTTCACGGTCAGACTCCCCTCTACCGATCCAACAGCTTTTTCCATTTTCCTCCACACGTACTTGCTGCTCTGAGCTGGGTGGGTCTCTTAATGTCCTCCCAACACACAGAGCTCATTCCATTTTTGTTCATGTTTTTTTTCTCCCTAGGCTGGGCAGCCTTCTCTTTTTCCTTTAGCCTAAATACATCATGTGTCTGTTGCTTGGAGTATAACTCCCGCGTCACCTCCTCCACGAAGGCTTTGTTGACCAACTAAGAATCCCCTTCCTGTGTGCGTCTGTAGGTCTGAAGTTCAACCACAGTGTCCAGTGATTGTTTACATTTGTCTGTACTGGTTTGTCTATTGTTTCATAAATTAATCACATTCCAGGCTCTTTGGCCAGGAACTCTAGATTATACTGCGACACATATAGTCTAGTGTACTACACTGCTCTGCATCATACTATTCAATTTTGTACCTAAGCTTTTGAGCCTAAATGCTCTGGCTGATTTTATTTACGTAGACTCTTTCCCACTCTACATTTCCCCATGAAATAGAATGCTATTGCATTTAATCATCCTCTCATAACTCCACCATGTCAAAGATGAATGCAAATTTATTTTTGTTAAGGAAAAAGTATATATAACTAGCCATGTTTATCCCATCTTTCAGAATCCTGTTTATGCACATAGATATGTTATGGATTTTCAGGTACCTGGCTTATTCTGGAGTTCTTGGTCTTATCTTTTTATATTTACTTGAAAATATTAATCAAATAAGAATTAACTAAACCCTGTACTTTCTTAAATCCTCTAATCATCTGATATCAAAGGAGAAAAATGATTTCAAAAGATTATTATGGAAGCTCACTCCTCTTTAGTAAAGGTATTTTCTTATCATAGAGCTATGATTTTATAATCATTTATATTGAAGTAAAGTCACTTTATGGCTGTCAACATGAAAAATAATTTGCTTAGAAGAAACAGGGATATGGTTGTTTATCCTTTGGCAGTATATGCAACTTCAAACTCAATGAGTTAAAAATCTGTTCTTTTCAGAATATAAATTAACTGTCGGGAATCTGTGTACCAAATGATTATGTGCTGCATATTTCTTTCTTAATTCATGCACACTATGTATTGTATAACATTACCTCATATGCCGTAATTATCACGTGTCACATGCAAGATACATAAACTACATCATGAATGTCCCACCAGATATCGAAGCCATCCAAGTTCTAATTAACTTATTCACAGACTGTTTCTAGTTCTTGCCCCAGAACATATATACATCAGAAATCAGAAGTCAGTCTAAATGTTTGAATATCCTGTTGTAGTAAATTATAATATCTTAAGTTTGCTATTCTTCAGTTATCTGTATGTTTAGTCTGGATTTATTTCAAGGGTAGTACTTCTTTCTTAATATTACTTTGGAGCAATTTAAAAGATGACATAAACAGAAACTCCTTTTCATATTGAATAGGCTTCTGAACTGTGAATTATTGCATGTGAGTCTGTCACCATTTTAATGCACTGTAGGTTTTTCCAGAGTTAAACAACTCTGTCTTGCTTCATTGCAGAGCAAAACATACTCTTTTTAATTCAGGAGAGTCCGTAGGGGATAGCAAAATTGGTAGAAGATAATTGAGCTGATTTTTTTACAAATCTCATGGCTATATTGAGGTTTCTAGCTATCTTGGATCTGTACTGCCTCAGTGGAAGATAATACCCAGAACTTGGAGGCCAGACAAGGAGAATGCATGGTGTGGCTTGGCCTCCATTATCTTTTCACTGCAAGGTGATTGCGTCCAGTGAACTCAGACAGAGAGAGTATGAACTCTGGTCCGTGACTTTGAGAGTCTCCCTTACTCACCAAAGTCACAAGCCTTATAAACACATTTTTCCTCCCCACTCACTCCATTCCCCTCTTCTTCTGACACATGCTTTATGTAGCCTCTACTTTTCCCATGTGCTTCAGGGTCTGGGACAGTATGAAGAAGGCCAGGCAGGTTGGGGAGACTCTGTGTTAAGAACAGTTATGTGCTCCCCTCACCTTATACCAGTCAAAATGGCCATCATCAAAAAATCTACAAATAGTAAGTGCTGAAGAGGGTGTGGAGAAAAGGGAACCTTCCTACACTGTTGGTGGGAATGTAAATTGGTACAGCCACTATGGAGGACAGTATGGAGGCTACTTAAAAAACTAAAAACAGAGCTACCATATGATACAGTGATCCCACTCCTGGGCATATGTCTGGAGGAAAACCATAATTTGGAAATATACATGCACCCCAGTATTCATTGTAGCACTATTTATTAATACAATAGCCAGGACATGGAAACATCCTAAATGTCCATTGACCGAGGAATGGATAATGAAGATGTCATGTATATATACATATATATATCTCTCTCAAAATATTCAGTTCAGTTCAGTCACTCAGTTGTGTCTGACTCTTTGTGATCCCATGAATCGCAGCACGCCAGGCCTCCCTGTCCATCACCAACTCCCGGAGTCCACCCAAACCCATGTCCATCGAGTCAGTGATGCCACCCAACCATCTCATCCTCTGTCGTCCCCTTCACCTCCTGCCCCCAGTCCTTCCCAGCATCAGGGTCTTTCCCAGTGAGTCAATTCTTCGCATGAGGTGGCCAAAGTATTGGAGTTTCAGCTTCAACATCAGTCCTTCCAATGAACACCCAGGACTGATCTCCTTTAGAATGGACTGTTTGGATCTCCTTGCAGTCCAAGGGACTCTCAAGAGTCTTCTCCAACACCACAGTTCAAAAGCATCAATTCTTCAGTGCTCAGTCTTTTTCACTGTCCAGCTCTCACATCCATACATGACCACTGGAAAAACCATAGCTTTGTCTAGACAGACCTTTGTTGACAAAGGAATGTCTCTGCTTTTCAACATGCTATCTAGGTTGGCCATAACTTTCCTTCCAATGAGTAAGCGTCTTTTGATTTCATGACTGCAATCACCATCTGCAGTGATTTTGGACTCTGTCATAAAAAAGAATGAAATAATACCATTTACAGCAAGGTGGTTGGATGTAGAGATTGTACTAAATGAATTAAGTCAGATAAAGACAAATATCATACGGTATCACTTAATTGTGGAACCTTCCCTAGTGGCTCAGACAGTAAAGAATCTGCCTGTGGTGTGGGAGACCTGGTTCAATTTCTGGGTTGGGAAGATCCCTTGGAGGGAGGGCATGGTAACCCACTCCAGTATTCTTGCCTGGAGAATCCCCATGGACAGAGGAGCCTTGAGGCTACAGTCCCTGGGATAGTAAAAAGTCGGACACAGCTGAGTGACTAAGCACAGCACAGCAATTGTGGAACCTAAAATATTGTTACAAATGAACCTGTTTACAAAAGAGAAATAGAGTCACAGATGTAGAAAACAAATTTATGGTTACCAATGGGGAAAGGTGGGGTGGGAATAAATTGGGAGACTGGGATTGACATATATGCACTGCTATATTATAAACTAGATACCTAGTAAGAACCTACTGTATAGCACAGGTACCTCTTCTCAGTACTCTATAATGACCTATATAGGAGTAAAATCTAAAAAATGAGTGTATATATGTGTATATACAACTGATTCACTTTGCTGTTCAGCAGAAACTAACACAACCTCCACTAAAAATTAATTACAAGATAATGTAAATAAGCAACAAGAAAAAAAATGAACATTATGTGTTCCTTGCCTTGGAAGAAAGAAATTCTTCCTCTCAAGGAAACTGGCTGCATTTAAACAAAAAGTAGTCCTCACTGTTTAGAAGCCCCCACCCATTCCTGTTTTAGCAAGCAGGACCCTCTGCCTCTTGAAACAAAACCCTCAGGCCAAGGGTTAAAATGTCTGCAGTTCAGAAGCTCACTCAGATACTCATTGCCAGTCAGAAACCAGTGGTTAAGTGTCAGGGTTCACCAACCATCTAGGGCAAGGTAGCTGGCTGTCTCTACATTCAGCCTGGTAAATCCGCTAGAAAGAGCCCCAATCTCAGGGTGGAGGAAGAGCCCCGCGCCTTTCCAGAATACCACAAAGGAAAGAAAAACTCTAAGAAATCTTGCCAGCTTGGATTGTAATTTCAGCACTTTTATGACGAATTCTTGTAACGTTTACTCATTTTTCCAATTTTTTCCCAGAAAAGGGTACATCTCTGCCTCCCAGGGTTTTGCAAGTAATGCTGACACATTTTTGTAGCAGCTGTCATTGAATGATACTTACTTTTCTCCTAGTTTTCATCATGAAGTTAGAATTCATTGATGTGGGACATATGAAGTATTTTTCTCTGTGGTTTTGAGACCATCTTGAGGCAGCAGCAATAAAGGAAATGGGTGGAGAATTGTTACTGACTCTATTGAACTTGAGTTCTCCCAAACTGAACACATCATCTTTCTAGAAAATTATTCTGAGCTCCCTAAACACCAAATTCCTTTCTTTTGCTCATTCCAACTTTATGTCCTCTCTCTTTAAGTAGTCTGAAATGTGAATTATTTTTCCTAGTGAATGACATAGAGTAACTATGGAACAGGGCTTTGCAAATAGTAAGTAGTCAATAAATAGTTCCAGAATAAGAGAAATTCAATTGTGGTTTTTACTGTCCATGCTTAGGAGAGATGAATTCCAACAAATCATTCTTTTCTTGCCCTTTAAAATAATGTTTGCTTCTTTTTAACATGTTTCCTTCTTTCTTACATGTTTGTAGAAAATTATATATGGTATAAATGAGATAATCAAAGATCATCCATTATTGCCACAGTACCATGATAATACAGAGCAGCGGCTGTGCTGCGCTAGAGTGGCTGCAAGGAGGAATCCCACGTCCAAGGGCAGAGAAGCCCCAGCGAGACAGTAGGCACTGGAGAGGCAGCTACATGGTGCTGGAGCAACTTTGAGGAGACACCCCACGTCCAAGGACAGAGGAAAGAAGCCCCAGCAAGCTGGTCAGTTTAGTTCAGTTCAGTCGCTCAGTCATGTCCAGCTCTTTGTGACCCCATGAATCACAGCACGATGGTAGGAGGGGTGAAATCGCATGTAGAATCAAACCCCATACCCGCCATCGTTGCTCAGAGGGCTCAAACAAACTGTGCACATCAGGACCCAGAGACCCCACAGAGACTGAGACAGAACTGTGTTTGAGTGTCTCCTGTGGAGATTCAGGTCCGCAGTGGACTGCCGCAGGGGCGGGGGCTCTGGGTGCAGCAGACTTGGCTGTGGCCGAAGCACTCATGGAGGAGGTCACCATTAACCCGCCATAGAGCCGCCAGAACTTACATAGGACTGGGAAACAGACTCTTGGAGGGCACACACAGAATCGTGTGTGCACCAGGACCCAGGAGGAAGGAGCAGTGACCTCACAAGAGACTGACCCAGACTTTCCTGTGAGTGTCCAGGAGTCTCCGGGGGAGGCCTGGGTCGGTGGTGGCCTGCTGCAGGGTTGAGGGCACTGAGTGTAGCAGTGCCTGCAATAGTTTGGCCCCAGGTAAATAACAGCACCGAAGAATTGACGCTTTTGAAGTGTGGTGGTGGAGAAGACTCCTGAGAGTCCCCTGGACTGCAAGGAGATCCAACCAGTCCATCCTAAAGGGGATCAGTTCTGGGTGTTCATTGGGAGGACTGATGTTGAAGCTGAAACTCCAGTACTTTGGCCACCTCATGTGAAGAGCTGCCTCATTTGAAAAGACCCTGATGCTGGGAAAGATTGAGGACAGGAGGAGAAGGGGACGACAGAGGATGAGATGGCTGGATGGCCTCACCAACTCAATATACATGAGTTTGGGTAAGCGCCGGCAGTTGGTGATGGACAGGGAGGCCTGGCAGGCTGTGGTTCATGGGGTCAGAGTTGGACATGACTGGGTGACTGAACTGAACTGAATTGAAATAACAGGGAGGGAACACAGCCCCACCCATCAACAGAAAATTGGATTAGAGATTTACTGATCATGGCCCTGCCCACCCATCAGAACAAGACCCAGTTTCCCTCTCAGTCTCTCCCATTTGGAAACTTCCATCAGCCTCTTATTCGTCTCCATCAGAGGGAAAACGGACTAAAAACCACAATCACAGAAAACTAACCATTCTGATCACATGGACCACAGCCTTGTCTAACTCAGTGAAACTATGAGCCATGCCCTAAAGGGCCACCCAAGACAGAGGGGTCATGCTGGACAGTTCTGACAAAACGTGGTCCACTGGAGAAGGGAATGGCAAACCACTTCAGTATTCTTGCCTTGAGAATCCCACGAACAGTATGAAAAAGCAAAAGGATAGGACACTGAAAGATGAACTCCCCAGGTCGGTAGGAGCTAAAGTAAAAACAATACCCAGTTTTGGATGTGACTGGTGATGGAAGTAAAGTCTGATGCTGTAAATAGCAATACTGCATAGGAACTTTGAATGTTAGGTCAATGAATCAAGGCAAATTGGAAGTGGTCAAACAGGAGAAGGCAAGAATGAATGTCGACATTTTAGGACTCAGCAAACTAAAATGGACTGGAATGGGTGAATTTAGCTCAGATGACCATTATATCTACTACTGTAGGCAAGAATCCCTTAGAAGAAATGAAGTAGCTATCACAGTCAACAAAAGAGTCTGGAATGCAGTACTTGGATGCAATCTCAAAAATGACAGAATGATCTCTGTTCATTTCCAAGGCAAGCTATTGAATATCACAGTAATCCAAGTTTATGCCCAACCAGTAATGCTGAAGAAGCTGAAATTGAATGGTTCTATGAAGACTACAAGACCTGCTAGAACTAACACCCTGAAAAGATGTGCTTTTCATTACAGGGAATTAGAATGCAAAAAAAGGAAGTCAAGAAATACCTAGAGTAACCGTCAAATTTGGCCTTGGAGTACAGAATGAAGCAGGGCAAAGGCTAATGGAGTTTTGCCAAGAGAATGCACTGGTCATAGCAAACACCCTCTTCCAACAACACAAGAGAAGATTCTACACATGGACATCACCAGATGGTCAATACCAAAATCAGATTGATTATATTCCTTGCAGCCAAAGATGGAGAAGTTCTATACTGTCAGCAAAAACAAGACCAGGAGCTGACTGTGGCACAGACTATGAACTCATTATTTCCAAATTCAGAATTGAGTTGAACAAAGAGAAGTGAAGGCAAAGGAGAAAAGGAAAGATATACCATTTGAATGCACAGTTCCAAAGAATAGCAAGGAGAGATAAAAAAGCCTTTCTCAGTGATCAGTGCAAAGAGAGGAAAACAATAGAATGGGAAAGTCTAGAGATCTCTTCAAGAAAATCAGCGATACCAAGGGAACATTTCATGCAAAGATGGGCACAATAAAGGACAGAAATGGTATGGACCTAATAGAAGCAGAAGATATTAAGAAGAGGTGGCAAGAATACACAGAAGAACTGTACAAAAAAGATCTTCGTAACCCAGAGAATCATGATGGTGTGATCACTCACACTCACCTAGAGCCAGACATACTAAAATGCGAATCAAGTGGGCCTTAGGAAGCATCACTACGAACAAAGCTAGTGGAGGTGATGGAATTCCAGTTGAGCTATTTCAAATCCTGAAAGATGATGCTGTGAAAGTGCTGCACTCAATATGTCAGCACATTTAGAAAACTCAGCAGTGGCCACAGGACTGGAGAAAGTCAGTTTTCGTTCCAATCCCAAAGAAAGGCAATGCCAAAGAATGCTCAAACTACCACACAATTGCACTCAACTCACATGCTAGTAAAGTAATGCTCAAAATTCTCCAAGCCAGGCTTCAGCAATACGTGAACTGCGAACTTCCAAATGTTCAAGCTGGATTTAGAAAAGGCAGAGGAACCAGAGATGAAATGGCCAACATGCGCTGGATCATTGAAAAAGCAAGAGAGTTCCAGAAAAACGTCTGTTTCTACTTTATTGACTATGCCAAAGCCTTTGATTGTGTAGATCACAATAAACTGTGGAAAATTCTGAAAGAGATGGGAATACCAGACCACCTGACCTGTCTCTTGAGAAACCTGTATGCAGGTCAGGAAGCAACAGTTAGAACTGGACATGGAACAAAAGACTGGTTCCAAATAGATAAAAGGGTACATCAAGGCTGTATATTGTCACCCTGCTTATTAAACTTATATACAGAATACATCATGAGAAACACTGGGCTGGAGGAAGCACAAGCTGGAATCAAGATTGCTGGGAGAAATAACAATAACCTCAGATATGCAGATGACACCACCCTTATGACAGAAAGTGAAGAAGAACTAAAGAGCCTCTTGATGAAAGCGAAAGAAGAGAGTGAAAAAGTTGATCTAAAGCTCAACATTCAGAAAACTAAGATCATGGCATCTGGTCCCATCACTTCATGGCAAATAGATGGGGAAACAGTGGAAACAGTGGCTGACTTTATTTTTCTGGGCTCCAAAATCACTGCAGATGGTGATTCCAGCCATGAAATTAGAAGACGCTTACTCCTTGGAAGGAAAGTTATGACCAACTTAGCATATTAAAAAGCAGAGACATTACTTTGTCAACAAAGGTCCGTCCAGTCAGGGCTATAGGTTTTCCAGTGGTCATGTATAGATGTGAGCGTTGGACAGTGAAAAAGACTGAGCGCCAAAGAATTGATGCTTTTGAACTGTGGTGTTGGAGAAGACTCTTGAGAGTCCCATGGATTGCAAGGAGATGCAACCAGTCCATCCTAAAGGAAATCAGTCCTAGGTGTTCCTAGGAAGGATTGATGTTGAAGCTGAAACTCTAATACTTTGGCCACCTGATGCGAAGAGCTGACTCATTTGAAAAGACCCTGATGCTGGGAAGGATTGAGGGCAGGAGGAGAAGGAGACGACTGAGGGTGTGATGGTTGGGTGTCGTCACTGACTCAATGGATATGGGCTTGGGTAGACTCAGGGAGTTGGTGATGGACAGGGAGGCCTGGCGTGCTGTGATTTGTGTGGTCGCAAAGAGTCAAACATAACTGATCGACTGAACTGAACTGAATTACCATACAGTTGATCTACTTTACTTATTTTACTCTCCACAACCCCTTTCCCTCTGGTGATCACTACTCTATTCTCTGTTTCTATGTGTTTATTTCTGCTTGGTTTGGGTTTTCATTTACTTCTTTTTTGTTTGTTTCTATTCTGCATACAAGTGAAAGCATACAGTATTTGTTTTTCTCTGACTTATTTCATTTAACAGAATACACTTCATTTCCATTCATTTGTCTCAGATGGGAATATTTCACTCTTTAGGCTGAGTAGCATTCCACTGTGTGTATATGTATATATGTGTATGTGTATATATGTGTGTGTGTGTGTGTGTATTTGTGTAGGTATGTGTGTGTGTGTGTGTATATATATATATATATATATATATGGCTTCTTGATGTGTTTATCAAATGGCTCTTAGTTTGTTTCTGAATCTTGGCAATTGTAAATAATGTGATGACTAAAGGGGTACCTGTATCTTTTTGAATTAGTGTTTTTATTTTCTTTGTGCAAATACCTAGAAGTTTGGATGATATGTTAGTTACATTCCTAATTTTTTGAGGAATCTTCATACTTTTTTCTGTAGTAGCTGCACCAATTTACATTCCTACAAAGAGTGTATGAGGGTTCCCTTTTCTCTACATTGTCACCAACTTTTTGATTGCTTATTTCTTATTTCTTAACTTTTTGATGTATTTCTTATTTTTTAACTTCCCATTACATTGTGAGAGTTTTCCCAAATAATTACTGTCATGATTTTAATAGGAATATCACTTAATATTATATAACATATTCATATGAATATGTTTACATCTTTATTACCCTTTTGTTAATTAACAAGATTATTTCTGATATTTCAGTCTTATAAATCTTGAGATAAGCATGCTGTGACTACTCTTATATAAAAGTCTGTTTTTAGTTCTGAGTGTTTCCTTAGGGTTGATTTCTGGAATCAAAATTGCTAAGTAAATATATATTGACATTTTAAGACATTTTTATTATATACATTTTAACACACAAAGCATAATGAACGAAGAGTAAAGTGAAACCCATGTACCCATCACTCAGCTTCAACAATGCTCAACTTATGAACAGCCTTGTTTCTTCAGTATTACCCACACTCCCACCACACCACCACATTCCCCAACATTCTAGGGTATTTTGAAACAGATAATACCTTCTAGGTCCACCCATGTTGTTGCAAATGGCAAGATTTCATTCTTTTTTAATGACTGAATAATATTCCATTGTGTGTGTATGTGTGTGTATATAGTGTTTCATTTTTATTTCATGAGTAACTAAACAAAAAGCATGATGGAGTAAAATATCCTAATACTGATTGCCTCATTTTAACAACAGAGACTTGTGTATATATATATATACACACACAGATACAGATATACAGCATCCTGTTTATCCTCATCTATTGATGGACACTTCAGTTGCTTCAGTATCTTGGCTATTGTATTAATAAACAATGCAACAGTGAACATAGGGAGCCATGTACCTTTTCAAGCTATTTTTGTTTTCTTTGGAAAAATATTCAGAACTAGACTTGCTGGATCATATAGTAGTTCATTGTTAATCTTTTAAGGAACGTCTGCACTGTTTCCCATAGTGGGTGTACCAATTTATAGTCCCACCAGTAGTACCTAAGGCTTCCCTTTTCTCCATATACTCGCCAGCACTTGATTTTTGATGTGTATTTGATGATAGCCATTCTGACAGGGGTGAGGTAATATCTCACTGTGATTTTGATTTGCATTTCCCTGATGATTACTGATGTTAACCATCTTTTCATATGTCTTCTGGTCTTCTTCTTAAAAAATGTTTATTCAGGTCCTCTGCCATTTTTATTTTTATTTATTTATTTTACATAAATACCACTTGTTTTTTTTTCCTTTACATTATTGTGTTGGTTTTGCCATACATTGACATGAATCTACCATGGGTATATATGGGTTCCCCTTCCAGAACCCCCCTCCCACCTCCCTCCCGATTCCATCCCTCTGAATCATCCCAGTGCACCAGCCCCGAGCACCCTGTATAATGCATCAAACCTGGGCTAGCGATTCATTTCACATATGATAATTTACATGTTTCAATGCCGTTCTCCCATATCATCCCACCCTTGCCCTCTCCCATAGAGTCCAAAAGACTGTTCTATACATCTGCGTCTCTTTTGCTATCTCGCATACAAGGTTATCGTTACCATCTTTCTAAATTCCATATATATGCGTTAGTATACTGTATTGTTGTTTTTCCTTCTGGCTTACTTTGCTCTGTATAATAGGTTCCAGTTTCGTCCACCTCAGTAGAACTGATTCAGATGCATTCTTTTTAATGGCTGAGTAATATTCTATTATGTATATGTACATATGTATTCTATTATGTATATGTACCACAGCTTCCTTATCCATTCGTCAGTTGATGGGCATCTAGGTTGCTTCCATGTCCTGGCTATTGTAAACAGTGCGGTGATGAACACTGGGGTACATATGTCTCTTTCAGTCCTGGTTTCCTTGGTGTGTATGCCCAGCAGTGGGATTGCTGGGTCATATCTCTGCCATTTTTAAATTGGATTGCTTATTGTTTTAATACTGAGCTGAGTTCTGTATATATTTTGGATATTGACCCCTTCCCAAATATTTGCAAGTATCTTCTCCCATTCAGTAGCCTTTTCATTTTGTTGTACAAAAGCATCTTACCTGATACAGTCCCATTTGTTTATTCTTGCTTTTGTTGCCCTTGCCTGTGGAGACATATCCAAAGAAAAATATAGCTAATACAGATGTCACTGAACATACTGCCTATGTTTTTTTGTAGAGTTTTATGGTTTCAGGTCATACATTTAACTTTTAATCCATTTTGAGTTTGTTTTTGTATAAAGTGTAAGAAAGTGATCTAGTTTGATTCTTCTGCTTATAGTTATTCAGTTATCCCAACACCATTTATTGAAGAGATTGTCTTTCCCCTATTGTATATTTTTGCCTCCCTTGTCATAGATTAATTTATCCTATAACTATGGGTTCATTTCTGAAGTCTTTTGTCGTTCCATTGATTGATGTATTTGGTTTTGTGTGAGGATGATAGTTTTTTTTTATTACTCTAGCTTTGTGCTTAGTTACACAAATTGTGTCCAATTCTTTGTGACCCTTTGGATGGTAGCCTGCCAGGTTCCTCTGTCTATGGGATTTGTAGTATAGTTTGAAATCAATGGGCCTGATACCTCCACCTGTGTTCTTTCTTGTGATTGCTTTGGCTATTTGTGATCTTTTGTGGTTCTGTACAAATTTTAGGATTATTTGTTCTAGTTCTGTGAAAAGTTCCCTTGATATTTTGATAGGGTTTGCACTGAATTCGTAGATCGCTTTGGATAGTATGGACATTTTTTATAATATCAGTTCAAATTCATGAGCATGGTATACTTTTCCACTTACCTGTGTTATCTTCAATTTCTTTCTCAGTGTATTAGAGTTTTTAGAATACAGGTCTTTGACATCCTTGGTTAAATTTATTCATAACCATTTTATTCTTTTTGATGCAATTGTATTTTTTCTCCTTTTTCCTTCTGATAGTTCATTGTTAGTGTATGTAAAACAACATATTTCTGTGTATTAATTTTGTATCCTGCAACCAGTTCATTTATTAGCCTTAATAGTTTTTTGGTGGTGTCTTCAGGACTTTCTCTGTGTAGTATCATGTCATCTGTAAACAGTAGCAGTTTTAACTTTTCCCTTTAGATTTGGATATCTTTTCTTTTTCTTCTCTGATTGTTGTGGCTTGGACTTCCAAAACTATGTTGAATAAAAGTGGTGAGAGCAGACATCCTTGTCTCACTCCTGATCTTAGAGGAAGAGCTTTCGGCTTTTCACTGTAGATATTTTTTAAAGTTTTTATTGGAGTATAGTTGAGTTGCAATGTTGTATTACTTTGTGCTGTACAGCAAAGTGAATCTGTTTTACATATACATGTATCCACTCTTTTAGATTCTTTCCCCATATAGGTCATTACAGAGCACTGAGTAGAGTTCACTGTGCTATACAGTAGGTTCTTACTAGTTATCTGCTTTATATATGTGTGTGCTCAGTCTCTCAGTCGTGTCCAACTCTTTGCAACCTCATGGATTGGGGCCCGCCAGGCTCCTCTGTCCATGGAATTGTCCAGGCAGGAATACTAGAGTGGGTTGCCATGTAGTAGTGTGTATAAGGCAATTCCAATCTTCCAATTCATCCTTACTCCCATTCCTCCCCCACCACACCCCACTGGTAACCATATGATTGTTTTCTACATCTGTAACTCTATTGCTGTTTTATAAATAAGTTCATTTGTACCATTTTTAAAGATTCCACATATAAGTAATATCATGATATTTGCCCTTCTCTGTCTGACTGACTTCACTCAGTGTGACAGTCTCCAAATATTCACTGTTGTTTTTGGCCCCACCACTTATGGGATCTTCACAGAGCAGGGACTGAACCCAGAACCTTGGCAGCGAGAGCCTGGAGTCCTAACCAGTGGACTATCAGAGAATTCCTCATGTTGAGTATTGTATTAACTGTGGGTTTGTCATATATGACCTCTATTATGTTGAAGTATGTTCCCTGTATACCCGTTATATTGAGAATTTTTAAATCATGAACAGATGTTGTTTTTTTCTGTTTATTTATTTTGTAATGAAAGATAACTGCTCCACAACACTGTGACAGTTTCTGCCACACATCAACATTAAATAGCCACAGTCAGGGTGTTGAGTTTTGTTGAATAATGTTTCTGCAACTGTTGAGATAATCATATGATTATTATTCTTTTTTCTTAATGTGATATATTACCTTAATTGATTTACAGATATTGAACCCCTTGCATCCTGGAATAAATTCCACTTGATCATGCTATGTGTGCCTTTTACTGCATTCTTGAATTGGGTTTGCTAATATTTTGTTGAGAATTTTTACATGTATGTTTGTCAGTGATACTTGCCACTAATTTTCTTATTTTGTGATGTCTTTGGTTTTGGTATCAGAGTGTTACTCTCTTTATAGAATGAGTTCAGAAGTGTTCCTTCTTTCTCAACTTTTTGAAATAGTTTCAGAAAAATAAGGGTTAATTATTCCTTAAATGTTTGGTAGAAATACCTATGAAAGTCTCTGATCTTAAACTTCTGTTTGGGTTTTTTAAAAAAATTTCAGTTTCATCTCATTGCTGATAACTGATCTGTTCATATTATCTTTGTTTCTGATTCAGTATTGGGAGATTTATCTAGGAATTTACTCAGTTCTTCCAGGTTGTCTGTCTTGTTTTATTGGCATATAATTGTTCTTACTAATTTCATATGCTCCCTTGTATTCCTGTGGTGTTTTTGATAATTTCTCTTCTTTTATTTCTGATTTTATTTGGACCCTCTCTCTTTTTCTTTTTTTTAAATTTATTTTTAATTGGAAGATTATTGCTTTATAATCTTGTGTTAGTTTCTGCCGTACATCAACATGAATCAGTCATAGATATACATATGTCCCCTCCCTCCCAGCCCATCTCACCCTGCTGGGTTGTCAGAGAGCACTGGATTTGAGCTCCCTGTGTCATAGAGAAACTTCCCACTGGTTATCTATTAACATTTTACATATGATAATGTGTATGTTTCAGTGCTACTCTCTCAAATCATCCCACCCACTCTTTCCCCCGCGATGTCCACAAGTCTGTCCTTTATGTCTGCATCTCTTTTACTGCCCTGCAAATATATGTTCATCAGTACTATCTTTCTAGATCCCATATATATGCGTTAATGTACAGTATCCGTTTCTCTCTTTAAAACTGACTCAAATGTCTTCTTTCTATGGCTGAGCAACGTTCCATTGTACTGGAACTTCTTTATCTGCTCATGTGTCAGTGGACACCTCAGTCGCTACCATGTCCTAGCTACTGTGAATGGTGCTGCAGCGACCATTAGTGTGCTTGTCTCTTCCAGTTATGGTTTCCTCAGGGTATATGCTCAGTAGTGGAGGGTCGTATGGTAGTTTTAGTCTTAGTTTTTTAAGGGATCTCTATACTGTCCATAGTGGCTATATCGATTTACATTCCCGCCGACAATGCAAGAGGGTTCCCTTTACTCCACACCCTCTCCAGCATTTGTACATTTTTTCGATGATGGCCATTCTGACCCATGTAAAGTGATACCTCACTGTAGTTTTGATTTCTATTTCTCTAATAATGGGTGATATTGAGCATCTTTTTCATATGCTTATTAGCCATCTGTATGTCTTCTTTGGCTTCCCTGGTGACTCAGCCAGTAAAGAGTTTGTTGGCAATGCAGGAGACCCAGGTTGGATCCCTGGGATCCCCTGGAGACGGGAATGGCAACCCACTCCAGTATTCTCGCCTGGTCAATCCCGTGGACAGGGGAACCTGGTGGGCTATAGTCCATGGGATCACAAAAGAGTTGGGTGTGTCTGAGCCGCTAACACTTTAACTTTCATGTCTTCTTTGGAGAGATGTGTGATTTAGATCTTCTACCCAGTTTTTGATTGGGTTGTTGGTTTTTCTGGTATTGAGCTACATGAGCTGCTTGTACAATTTGGAGGTTAATTCTTTGTCACTTTTTTGATTTGCAATTATTTTCTCCCATTTTAAGGATTGTCTTTTCATTTTATTTATTGTTTTGTTTGCTATGCAAAAGCGTTTATTTAGGTCCCACTTGTTTATTTTTGTTTTTATTTCCATTATTCTAGGAGGTGGGTCCTAGAGGATCTTGCTGTGAATCATGTCAAGTGTGCCACCTGTGTTTTCCTTTAGAAGCATTATAGTTTCTGTCCTTTACATTTAAGTCTTTAATACATTTTGAATTTATTTTTCTGTGTGGTGTTAGGAGGTGTTGTAGTTTCGTTCTTTTACATGTAGCTGGCCAGTTTTCCCAGCCCCACTTGGACCCTCTCTCTTTTTCTTGATGAATCTAGCTAAAGACTTATCAATTTTGTTATCTTTTCAAGGAAACTGCTCTTAGTTTCATTGATCTTTGCTATTGGTTTTCAAGTTTCTATTTCATTTGTTTCTTCTTTGATATTTATTATATCCTTTCTTCTATTAACTTTGGGGTTTGATTGTTCTTCTTTTTCTAGTCCCTTCAAGTGTAGGGTCAGATTGATTATTTGAGGTTTTTCTTGTTTTTTGAAGTAGGCTATTTTGCTATAAACTTCCCTCTTAGAGCGACTTTTGCTTCATCTCATAGATGATTTTGGAATGTTGTGTTTTCATTTTCATTCATCTCAAGGTATTTTTTGCTATTCTCTTTACTTGTTGACTCATTGGTTTGTTTAGTACTATGTTGTTTGGACTCCACTCCATGTGTTTTTTTCAATTTTCTTGTAATTGATTTCTAGTTTTATTTAGTTGTGATAGGAAAAGGTACCTGATAAGATATAAGTCTTAAATTTATTGAGACTTGTTTGTGGATTATCATGTGATATATGCTGGAGAATGTTCTATGTGCACTTGAGAAGAATTTGTAATCTGCTTCTTTTGGATGGGATATTCTTTATTTATTTATTAAGTCAATCCTATCTAAAATATCATTTAAATGCAATGTAATTCTTAAATGCGTTTCTTATAGATTTTCTATCTAGATGATACATCAGTTTTTGTAAGTAAAGTGTTAAAGTCCCTACTATTATTATATTACTGTTGATATCTCCATTTATATCTGTTAATATTTGTTTTATATATTTGGGTGCTTCTATATTGAGTATGTAGATACTTATATGTATCCTTTTGTTTGATTGATCCCTTTATTGTTATGTAATGTCCTTCTTAGTCTCTTATTACAGTTTTTGTTATAAAGTCTGCTTTGTCTAAGTATTGCTACCCCAGCTTTTTTCCCAGATCTATTTGCATGAAATATCTTTTTTCTATCCCTACACTATCTATGTATATTTTTAGCTCTGAAGTGAGTCTTTGTAGGCATTACTTCAAAAAACAAGAAAAATCTCAAATACATAATCTACCCTTATACTTAAAGGAACCAGAAAGAGAATAACAATAGGTATGAGTCTTTTTTTTTCAATTCATTCAGCTACCTTATCTTTTTATTGGAGCATTCAGTCCATTTACATTTAAATTGATTATTGATGGGTATATAGTTATTGCCATTTTGTTAATTGTTTTCTGGTTGTTTTGTAGTTCTTGTCTGTTCCTTTCTTCTTTTGTTCTCTCCTCTTGTGATTTGATGACTTCTCTTTGTGTTATATTTGTATGCCTTAGTTTTATGTTGAAAGTTTTTGTTTTGTGGTTAGCATGAAGTTCATCTATAACAACTAATGAGTTCAGCAGTCTATTTAACTTGATGGTCCCTTAAGACTATAATAATTCTAAAATTAGTGCATTTTTCTAACACCCCCAATGTTATGCTTTTGATGTCATACTTTACATCTTTTATTTTGTGTATCACTTGACTAGCTAGATATTGATGATTTTATTACTTTCTTAACCTTCATATTAGCTTTATCATTTTTGATCCACTACCTTTACTATATGTTTGCCTTTACCAGTGATATCTTCTTCCCCATAATTTTCTTGTTTCTGCTGTGTACTGTGCTGCACTTACTCACTCAGTCATGTCCAACTCTTTGTGATCCCTCTGGGCTGTAGCCCGCCAAGCTCTTCTGTCCTTGGAATTTCCCAGGCAAGAATACTGGAGTGGGTTGCCATTTCCTACTCCAAGGGATCTTCCCGACCCAGATCAAACCCACATCTCTTGTGTCTCTGCATTGTCAGGTGGCTTCTTTACCTCTGCACTACCTAGAAAGCATTTCTTGTTTCTAACTTATGCCCTTTTCTATTTAATGAAGTCCCTTTAACATTTCTTGTGTCACCAGTTTAGTGGTGATGAACTCATTTAGCTTTTGCTTGTCTGGGAAACTCTCTGTCCTTCTATTCTGAATGATAATCTTGCAGATACAGCACTCTTGGATGTAAGTTTATTTTCCCTTTAAGTTCTTTGAATACAAAAATGTTAATAGTCCCCACTGGCCTGTAAAGTGTTTGCTAAAAAATCAGCTTATAGTCTTATGGGAGTTGCTTTGTAGTAACAGTTGTTTTTATTTTGCTGCTTTAAGATGATCTCTTTAACTTTTGACTTTACAATTATAATGTGTCTTGGTGTGGATCTCTTGGGTTCATTTTGTTTGGGGCTTTCTGTGCTTCTTGAACTTGGATGTCTGTTTCCTTCACCAAGGGAAGTTTTCAGCCATTATTTTTTCAAACAGGTTTTATGTTCCTTTGGTACCCCCTGTAATGTAAATATTAATATGATTGATGTTGCCCCAGAAGTTCTTTAAACTATCATTTTTAAATATTGTATTTTTTTCTTTGCTGTCTTGATTGGATGATTTCTATTACCTTATCTTTCTGATTGCTGACCTGTTCTACTGCATCCCTTAATCCATTGTTGATTCCTTGTAGTATATTTTTCATTTCAGTTATTGTATTTTTAAGTTCTGATTGATTCTTTTTTATATTTTCTGTTTCTCTGTCAAAGTTCTCAGTGAGTTCATCCATTTTCCTCCTGAGTGTAGTGAACTTCTTTTTATTACTTGAAACTTTTTATCTGGTAAACTGCTTATCTCCATCTCATTTATTTATTTTTTTCTGAGGTTTTGTCTTGTTCTTTAGTTTAGAAAGTATTCTTTGTCTCCTTACTATGCCTGTCTCTCTGTGTTTGTCTGTACGTGTTAGGAATATCAGCTTCATCTCCCAGTCTTGAAAGCATCGCCTTATGTAGAATGTATCCTGTGTGGCCTGGTGGGGCAGTTCCCTCGATCCCTAGAGCTAGGTGCTCCAGGGGTATCCCCTGTGTGGGCTGCTTGTGTCCTGTTGCAGTCAGGCCGCAGTTGCTGTGGCTACACTAGTAGGTGTGGTTGGCCACCAGGCCAGCTAGCTGGGAGTCCTGGCCACAACTGCTGCAGTTGTCTGGGGTTGGCCTCCAGCCTGACTGGCTGAGATGTTTGGCTGCAACTGCTATGTGTGTTGTGATAGGCAGGGCTGGCCTCCTGGAGGGGGAGTTGCTTTGGATGAATTCTGATGCCAGGTAGGGCTGCCCATCAGGTGGGGCAGGGTGGGAACTGCTTTGGAGGAGGTCAGTTCTGGCCCAGGCGTGTAGGTTGGGTGAGGCTGGTCCTCAGGGGAAGAACTGGGGCAGTTAGAATGGTGTGAGCCACTCTGATTCATAGTGACAGAAATGGAACCCTCCAGCACTGGGCCAGCGAGATGGCAGGAGAGTAAAAGGGAAATGGTGCCTGCTGGTGCTTCCACTGCCAAAGAAAGTCCCACCAGATCCCTGCCCTTCCTGCTCACACCCTGAAATTAGTCAATGACTCTCTCGTATGACTAGGTACTTTTCAAACTCCTGCCTCTGCCCTGAGACTTGATACAAGGAAGTCTGTGAGTGAACCCTTCAAGGGCAGTCTGGATTTCCCACAGCCCTTCAGCCCTCCTGGACATAAGCCTTGTTGGGTTTTAAAGCCATGCCTTGTAGGGCCTTCCCAATGCAGGTCTCCTGGTCTGGGGAGCCTGAAGTGGGACTCAGACCCCTTGCTGCTCAGGGGAAAATCTCTGAGACTGTGATATCCTTCCTGGTTGTGGATCACTGCACTCAGGGTGTGGGTTCTGACTAGACTGTTTCTCTACCCCACCTCCTGATCGTGATGTGTCTTTTTCTTCATGTGTTTAGTGGTAGGAAATCTGTTCCGTTACTGTTTAGGGTATTCTTAGAGAGAGTTGTTCTATATGTAGTTGTAGTTTGGGTATGTTGGGGAAAGAAGGTGAACTCAGGATCTTCCTACTTCCCATCTTGATCGGGACCCTCAGGCAGCTCTTAAGAAATACTTCTGATCTCTTTGTCTCACTGACCTGTTTGTCTCACTGACCTGCACACCCTTTGCAGACTTCTTCCAGTTCCATTCAAGGGCAGTGGTATAGCCTCTCCCTCAAGATGGCCCCATGGCCCTTTGCATGGCTCTCACCTTCTGCACACATCTACTTCCCAAGAAAACTCATGCTTGGAAGAATGAAAGAGTTTATGCTTTGTGGGACAAAACGTTCATGGATAAATGTTATTTCCTTTCTTTTCGTGGACTCACTTCTAAGAAGCATTTTGGAGTGCTCTTCATCCATTTGCTAATACATCTTGTACTGACTCCATATTTCTTGTTTAAAGAATTTTTTGTTTCTTTAATTTTGGTTGTGCTGGGTCATTGTTGCTGCACCTGGGCTTTCTCTAGTTGCGGTGAGTGGAGGCTGCTCTTCACTGTGGTGCACAGGTTTCTCCTTGTGGTGACTTCTCCTGTGGCGGACAACAGGCTCTAGATGCAAGGGCTTCAGTAGTGGCAACACTCGGGCGCAGTCGTGGCACCGTGCGGGCGCTAGGCCACGTGGGTTTCAGTAACTGTGACACACTGGCTCCGCAGTTGTGGCTCGTGGGTCCTAGTAGTTGTGGCGTGCAGGCTCAGTGGTTGTGGTGCATGGGCTTCGTGGCATGTAGACTCTCCCCAAACCAGGGATCAAACCTAGCTTTTGGGGAAGACCAGCTGCCATGTCATGAGCCCTGTGTAGAGGCCCATATGGCAGAGAACAGGTGTCATCGGCCAGTAACCAGTGAGGATGTAAAGGCTGCCGGCATCCACCTGAGTGAGTCCAGCCTTGAGGTGACCACAGCCCCAGCAGATGACTTGTTTGCAGCCTCTTGAGAAACCCTGAGTGAGAGGCGGGCAAGTAAGCTGCTCCTGGATTTCTGACACACACAAACCGTGATATAATAAATGCACTGTTTTAAATAGCTATGTTCTGGGGTATGCACTTGTGACACAACAATAGATAATGAATGTATCCTACATCCTACATCACCCTTATCCTTCATTCCTGTTCCCCAGATCACACTCCAAAATAAAGTGCTCACATGTAGGATTTGGTCTCATGCTGTGCTTCCTGAGGAACCTTGGCTAAGACATATCTTCATGTTTTTTGGTGTTTATTTATTCATTAGCTTACTCTTATTTAATCTTCTGTGAAGAATAATTTAATAATTTCCATTCAAACTTATTTATTTACCTTAGTATAAGGTAAATCCTTTTGATTTGCTCACCGCTCTCTTTTCTTAGCTCAGGGTAGTTTTCCACAGGACAGTGGTGGTTTTTGCTGTTGTTTTGTACCAAGGGTTCTCATTTTTCCCTTGGGAATGCTTATACGTTTTTGCCATGCATCTCTCTTCTCTGCCTGTTATCTTCTTTCACTTTCTCTGTTTCGATTTTCCTTTGCATTCTGACCTATATTCTTATGTTGATTTTTCACAATTCTGATTAAGTTTTCAGCTAAGTTACTTTTACTATCAGCTTCAAACGATAGTGGCTTATATAATTGATCAAGATACCTTTTATGAAAAGCCCTTAGATATTTCGAATTAAGTTCTATATTGCCCTTTGCTTGGTTGATGATATTTTTGAGATATAGAAGATTATGGTAAAAGCCTAGAGCCCTGGGGAGCTCAGGAGAGGAGCAAATCAGTACAGGACCAGGTAGCAATGACTTGGGGACAATGTAGAGAGAGTGACTGGGTTGCTATTGTTGTTGTTCAGTCAGTAAGTCCTGTCTGACTCTTTGCTACCCCGTGGACTACAGCACACTAGACTTTCTTGTCCTTATCATCTCCTGGAGTTTGCTGAAACTCATGTCCATTGAGTTGATGATGCTGTTCAACCATCTCATTTTCTGTCACCCACTTCTCCTGCCCTCAGTCTTTCCAAGCATCAGAATCTTTTCCATGAGTCAGCTTTGCATTAGGTGGCCAAAGTACTATAGCTTCAGCTTCAGCCTCAGTCCTTCCAATGAATATTCAAGATTGATTTCCTTTAGGATTGACTGGTTTGATCTCCTTGCTATCCAAGGGACTCTCAAGAGTCTTCTCCACACCACTGTTTGAAAGCATCCATTCTTTGGTGCTCAGCCTTCTTTATGGTCCAGCTCTCACATCTGTACATGATTACTGGAAAAATCATAGCTTCGACTATATGGCCCTTAGTTTGCTTTAATAATAAGCACAACTATATTATGACTAGCCTACATCTCCCATGAGATTTCACCGTGAGAAGTGCAAGCTACAGAATATCATCTCTTATATGTTCCCCTAAGACTGCAGGTAGTCTTTCTGTGATTTCTTATCTCCTTCAAAGCTACCCTTGATATGCATTTGAATTACGTTTTATTTATGTCAGAATATTTAGAGTGTGATCACACTACTGTGGTTTATTTCAGGTTCCACCCTCTCCTAGAAATGGCCTTGGCAGTAAGAAAGGAGTATCTTTATTTCACAGCTGAGAAAAACTGATTCATAGAGAAGTTGAATAATTTTTTTTTTTATTATTGTTTTTGCCATACATTGTCATGATATCACCATGCGTTTACATATGCTTCCCCTCCGGGTCCCCCCTCCCTCCTCCCTCCCCCCCGGGAAATCTCGCTGCACCAGTCCCGAGCATCAATCCTGGGCTGGCGATTGATTAGACACATGACAATTAACATGCTTCAATGCCCTTCTCCCATCTCATCCCACCCTTACCCTCATCCACAAAGTCCACAAGTCTATTCTATACATCTGCATTCCTTTTGTTGTCTCCCATGTTGGGTTCTCATTACTGTCTTTCTAAATTCCATATATCCACGCATCTATGGACACCTTATCTTTGACAAAGGAGGCAAGAAT
>ML664175.1:2499364-2585293 GCA_007570785.1 Antilocapra americana | reverse complement strand
CTCTGCTATAATCCAAAGCGGGATACTCCATGACCCACCTCCCAGAAGTTGAATAATTTATCCAAGATCAGAAATTGAAGGGAATGGCAGAGAATTTTATAACATTCTCCAGTATGTAGAAATTATTCATTTTCTCAATTACACTGTTTTGAAATTAAGTATATTTAAAAGTTTTTTTTTTAATGGGAATGAATTTTGGTGGTCCTCAAAATTTATCTTCAGTATATCTAGTTTTCCATTTCTGGGTTTTTTCTGCCTTCCGTCTTTTTCTCATTTATGTTGATCTGTGATGTTTCAACAAATGATCCCTTATCAAAACCTGATCTCAGTAGAAGAGGTGAGTCTCTACCCTCATATAAGAGAATTATTTATTAGTGTTCATGGTACTACTTGGGCTTCCCTGGTGGCCCAGATAGTAATGAATCTGCCTGCAATGCAGGAGACCTGGGTTGGATCTCTGGTTTGGGAAGATCCCCTAGAAAAGGAAATGGCAACCCAGTCCAGTATTCTTACCTAGAGAATTCTATTGACTCAGGAGCTTGGAGGGCTGTGGTCCATGGGGTTGCAAAGTGTCAGACACAACTGAATGACAAACACACACACACACACACACACACACACAGTACTACTCCCTCAGCATTACAAATAAGTGAATCTCTAATTGTGGAATTTGGAAATTACAAAAACTGGGAAAGAAAATTGGAGAGCTGAAGAGTGAGGAAAGTAATTTACAAAGTTCCTTTTCTTGGTTCTTGGAGCTCACCATGGAAGTCCCATTTACTTTTCCTATTGTTGGTATATACCTTCTAGTGACTGTCAGGATGCCCCAAGCAGACTACATCAAGAATAGTTATCCTATTTGTTCAGGCTTACATACAAAAAAAAAAAATAGACTATTTTTAGATCAGTTTTAGATTCACAACAGAAATGAAGAGAACGTACATATTGTTTGCAAGCATCTCCTAACTGTCCTCCACTCCAGCCTGCCCACCATCAACATCCTGCATCAGGGTGAGACATTTACTCCAACTGATGAACTTACATTGACTCATCATCATCACCTGAAGTTCATAGTTTACATTAGGGTTCACTCTTGGTGTCATACATTCTATACATCTGAGCAAATATAAAAGGACATTATATCTTCATACAAAATAGTTCTCCTATTCTAAAATCCTCTGTGTTCTGCCTATTCATCTCTCCCTCCCCAACCCCTGGCAATCACTGATTTTTTTTATAAGGACCGTTTTTTTAAAGTCTTTATTGAATTTGTTCCGATATTGTTTCTGTTTTTTTTTTTTTTTTTTTAATGTTTTGGTTTTTTGGCCACAAGCCATGTGGAATGTTAGTTCCCCAGTCAGGGATCAGACCTGACCTCCTGCATTGGAAGGCAAAGTCTTAACCACTGGGGAAGTCCCTATCCCTGATCTTTCTACTGTTCCCATAGTTTTGCTGTCTAGAATGTAATATAGTTGGAAATATACAGTATGCAACTTTTCAGATCAGCTTCTCTCACTTGGTAGTAATAAAGTTCTTCCATATCTTTTCATGCTTGATAGCCATTTCTTTTTAGTGATGAATAGTATTCATGTTCAGGATGTATCAGCTTTTATGTCTAGTTTACCTAATGAAGGATATCTGGTTGATTCCATGTTTTAGCAGTTGCGAATAAAGCTGCTATAAACATCCAGGTGCAGGTTTTTATGTGAAATAAGTTTTAAATGGAGTGTGATTGTTGTATGCTAAGAGTATGTTTGTAAGAAACTGCCAACCTGTCTTCCAAAGGGGCTTTACCATTCTGTATTCCCACCAGCAATGAATGAAAGTTCCAGTTGCTCCAAACTCTGGTCAGCTTTTGGCATTTTCAGTATTTTGGATTTTGGCCATTCTAATAAGTATATAGTAGTACCTCATTGTTTTACCTTGTAATTCCATGGTTACATATGATGTGGAGCATCTTTTCAAATGCTTATTAGTCATCTGTATATCTTCTTTGGTGGAATATATGTTTAGGACTTTTGCCTATTTTTAAATGTGGTGTACATTTTCTTACTGTGAAGTTTTAATGAGTTCTTTGTATATTTAGAATAACAACTCTTTATCAGCTAAGTCTTTTGCAAACATTTTCTCCCATACTGTGGCTTGTGTTTTCATTCTCTTGAGACTCACATTTCTATATATAAAAAATAGTTTCTTCTTCATGTTCATTTACTTCCTGGTTCTTGAGAAGCAGCCAAAAAAGTGGAGGTGAAATGAAAAAGACATTGTGTTTTTGTACCCATGGGGTATGGAGATCCTAAAATGTACAGTTTATTTCTTGTACCTTTTCAGCTACTGAATTATATGCATCTCATCACTAGCAGCTTATATAGAGGGGCTAAGGAATGGGGTGTGTGGTCTCTGGGACCAAAGTTACTCCCAGGGATTTCTGCTATATTCTTTGGAACTTTAGGACTTTGTTGTTTTGGAACTTTCAGATTATAAATCTGTGTTTCTGTGATGTACTGACTGCAGGATTATTAGCCCTGTTGCACAGACCTAGTTATCAATAATATGGATTAATTCCTCCAATGTGTAGTCATATCATTGTCGTTTTAATATCAAATACTTTTTATGTACTATTTGTGTATCTTCTGTGAAACTTAAATATTTTGCACATTTAAAAATGAGTTGTTGTCATATTATTGAGTTGGAGGAGTTTATTATGTATTCTTATATAAGTCCTATGTGAGATATATATATATATGTGTGTGTGTGTGTGTGTGTGTGTGTGTGTGTGTGTGTGTGTGTATGCACACACATAGATAGATACATAGATAGATCTAAAACAATCACTTCTCTTTTTATCTTTACATTTGCTTAATAGTATCTTTGGCAAGCCAAAGGTTTTAATTTTGATAAAGTTCAATTTATCAATTTTTTCCTCTTATGATTAGTGCCACAGGGCTGAAAAAGGTGAGTTTTCATTCCAGTTCTAAAGAAAGGCAATAGCAAAGAATGTTCAAACTACCACACAATTGCACTCATTTGATATGCTACTAAAGTAATGCTCAGAATTCTCCAAGCTAGGCTCTACAGTATGTGACCCAAGAACTTCCACGTGTTCAAGCTGGATTTAGAAAAGGCAGAGGAACCAGAGATCAAATTGCCAACATTCGTTGGATCATAGAAAAAGCAGAGAATTCCAGAAAAACATCTACCTCTGATTCATTGACTATGCTAAAGCCTTTGACTATGTGGATCACAACAAACTGTGGAACATTCTGAAAGAGATGGGAATACCAGACCCACCACCTGAGCTGTCTCCTGAGAAATATGTATGCATGTCAAGAAGCAACAGTTAGAACCAGACATGGAACAACAGACTGGTTCCAAACTGGGAAAGGAATATAATAAGGTTGTATATTGTCACCCTGCTTATTTAACTTATATGCAGAGTACCTCATGCTAAATGCCAGGCTGGATGAAGCATAAGCTGGAATCAAGATTGCTGGGAGAAACATCAATAACCTTACATATACAGATGACA
The DNA here is from genome assembly GCA_007570785.1 of Antilocapra americana. Taxonomy (NCBI): domain Eukaryota; kingdom Metazoa; phylum Chordata; class Mammalia; order Artiodactyla; family Antilocapridae; genus Antilocapra; species Antilocapra americana. The sequence goes on along the minus strand of ML664175.1, from coordinate 2,581,764 downwards.
CCACCCTTATTGTGGAAAGCAAAGAGGGAATAAAGACCCTCTTGATGAAGGTGAAACAGGAGAATGAAAAGCTGGCTTAAAGCTCAACATTCAAAAAATGAAGATCATGGTATCTGGTTCTATAACCTCATGGCAAATAGATGGGGAAACAATGGAAACAGTGACAGACTATTCTCTTGGACTCTAAAATCACTGCAGATGATGATTGTAGCCATGAAAGTAAAAGACGCTTACTCCTTGGTAGAAAAGCTGTGACAAATCTAGACAGCATATTAAAAAAAAAAATCACTTACATTATATCCCAAAATAGAGTGGCCAAAGGAGGTTTAGGAACAGTAATGCTTAAATACGCCTTGTTAGGTTGTTTGCTTTGTTATAATATAAACATTTTGTGATATTCCCCAGATGCCCAGGAAAATCTACTGAACACACAAATGGTTTGTGTGGAAATTATAGGACTAAATTCCACATTTGGGATGTCCCAGTTCAGATCAAAGACATAACAAGGGGTATGGAAAGATGGTCTTGAAGCAGAACCAAATCAGTAAGGAGGGATACAAAGTCAGGGGGGAACTGTGTACAAGGAAGCCATAGACATCATCAGGAAACCATGGGTCTTTTCACTAGGTATAGATTGTGGTTCAAGCCTAGCCCGAGATGCCTGTAAGGGTCAGTGATAACCAACTAATCCTTGGGCTATCTATCAAAGTAACTGAGGTTATTTTTCATTCTATATCCTGAGCTGTTTATCATGGATGGAAGTACTTCAGGGAAACTAATCTCTTTAGTATTCTATTTACTCACCAGATTTATATTCTATAGATAATTTCCAGCTATCTATCCTGAAAGTTATTGATATTGGATAAAAAAGAGTTCCTTAGTTCTACTACAAATTGAGTCAAGGGTGCCCAAACTGCTCATATCTATGTATTAAAACATAGTAGCTCAGATGGTAAAGAATCTGCCTGCAATGTGTGAGACCTGGGTTTGATCCCTGGGTTGGTAAGTTCCCCTGCAGAAGGGAACGGCTACCCCCAAAAAAAAAAAAAAAAAAAGCAGAGACATTAATTTGTGGTCAAAGGTCTGTCTAGTCAGAGCTATGGTTTTTCCAGTAGTCATGTATGGATGTGAGAGTTGGACCATAAAGAAGGCTGAGTGCTGAAGAATTGATGCTTTTGAACTGTGGTGTTGAAGACGACTCTGGAGAGTCCCTTGGTCTGCAAGGAGATCAAACCAGTCAACTGTAAAGGAAATCAACCCTGAATATTCATTGGAAGGACTGATGCTGAAGCTGTTCCAATACTTTGGCTACCTGATACGAAGGGCTCACTCATTAGAAAAGAACCTGATGATGGAAAAGATTGAAGGCAGGAGGAGAAGACAATGACAAGGACAAGATGGTTGGATGGCATCACCGACTCTATGGACACGAGTTTGAGCAAGCTCTGAGGGTTGGTGATGGAAGCCTGGTGTGCCACAGTCCACGGGGTTCACAGAGTCATACACAACTGAGCAACTGAACTGAACTGATGATTAGTGCTTCTGTTTTTCCTATCTAAACAATCTCAGCCACCCCAAGTTCAGAAAGATATTACTCTACATTCTAATCTAAAAATTTAAAGTTTTTACTTTTCATGTAAGTCTTTTCTGAGTTAAGTTTTTTGTATGATGTTAGATTAAGGTCAAGGCTCATTTCTATCCATGTGACTATCAGTTTTCTATTATCATTTATTGATGAGACTATCCTTTCTTCGTTGACTTACCTTGGCACTTGTATAAAAATCAGTGGCTCATGTACATGTGCTTCTACTTCTGGACTCTCTTGTTTATTCCATTGATCTGTGGAATATCCTTTTACCAGTCCCACACTGTCTTGTTCACTCTTTTGATTACTTAGTCGTAATGTAAGACCTGTAACTTTGAGGCTTATGTTTCACAATTGTTTGGGGGAAATTCTGGTTCATCCAAGATTGCATAGCCATATCCCTCTTAGCTCATTCTCCTTACAAATAAAAATTTCTGGACAATAATTTTGAGCAGAAGAAGTCTCTGAAAAGAGGAAAAAAGAGGATGCACTGCCTAGAGATTTCAGGACTTAAGGAAGAACAGATGATAAGTTTCTGAGTTTTCCTTTAACCTCTCATATATCTTGAATAGGGAGCTGAAGAAACCTCCAACTCAGAACCACCAACAGGCGCAGACAAAAAGCTCCCCCAAATCTCCCAAATAACAAATAACTCTCTTCCTCTTTGCCAAAGAATGGGAAAAAGGGTGGCCTAAAAAAAACATTTTGGGCCATATCTTCCCTACTCCATCCCGACACTAATGGAAAAACGACAGCACCCTCTCCAACCCCTCAAAAATATAGACAGTGTGCACCAATCTGCCAGTCTTTTAGCAAGGCTGAGTAGGAAGGTGATCTTCCAATCCATGCTCTGATTTTCACATCAGGGTAATATGTGTAGAGTCCAGTGAGCTGAGCCCATGCCCACTGAGCAAAGGAATTAAGGAGACAGCACAGGGTAGTTCTAGTTACCACTAGGTTGAAAGAAGAGAGACAGATCCACAGTTATAGTTGGGGACTTTAATACCCTATTTTTAGCAATTAATAGAATTACTAAACCTAAAACTGCTCCAGCTATTCTAGGTCCTTTGTCCTTTCCCTATAAATTTTGAATCAGTCTTTCAATCTGCATAAAAGCCTATTGGGATTTTAGTTGGAATTATATTTATCTGTGGGTTACAGATATATAGATCAGTTTAGGAAGAACTGACTTCTTAATATTGAGTCTTTCAATCTGTAAACTGTTATATCTCTCCATTTATGTAGGTCTTTAAATTATTTTTGCAGCATTTTACAAGTTAATATATAGGTCTTATGCACATTATGTTTATTTTCTATTTTTGATTGTATATTAAATAATAATATCTTTTAAAAATGAGAATTCTTTATTGAGCCTTCAAGATATCTTTGCTGGATATAGAATTTGGGGCTAATATTTTTGTTTGCTTGTTTCACCTCTCTAAAGGTATTATTCCATATTTTTCTTTCCTCCATAGTTTCTGATGTAAAGTTCACATTGATCTGTGTCATTGTTCCCCTGTATGTAGTGTGTCATTTCATTGTACCCTTTCAGGATTTTCTGTTTCTCTTTGATTTCCAGCAGTATCAGCATAGTTTTCTTCATATTTATTCTTCTTGAGGTTTGCTGAACACCTTCAATATGTAATGGTTTTCCCCTAAATAAGAAAATTTTAGGTCACTATTATTCAGAAATTTTTATGCTGTCTGTTCTCTCTCCTCTCTCCTTCTGTAATGTCAAATACACACGTGTTAAACCCTGATGTATTCCCATAAGTCCTTGAGATGCTGTTAATTTTTTTCTCCTGTGTTCTTTTATCCCTGTATTTCCACATTGGATGATCTCTATGATTGATACTCAAGATCACTGACTTTTATCTTCTCAATTCTACTGTTAAGCTCATCTAGTATATTTTTAATGTCAGATGTTCTATTTATCAATTCTAGAATTTCTCTTTTTTAATAATTTGTTTGCCTACCTTTTCATTCATTATGGGCATATTTTCCATTACTTCATGGATCAGAATTATAATACCTACCTTAAAAATGTTTGTCTGCTAATTCCAACATTTGAATCACTTGAGGGTTTGTCTCCATTGATTGTCTTTTCTCCTATAAATTACTTGCATTTTTCTTTTTCTTTGCATTTTTAGTATTTTAGATTGTATCCTAGACATTGTGAATTTTAAATTATGAAGCCTTTGATTTTGTTATATTTCTCCAAAGAGAGCAGTGGTTTTGTTTTGTTAGGAGGCAATTAGCTTATTGGACTCAAACTATGATCTCAGTCTTTTTGGCAGTAGTTCAAATTACAATTCACTTCTAATAACCTTAACTGGATTTGCTGCAGTCTGTCCACCTATACAAATTTAAGGGTTAAGCAGGTATTAGGGATGGATGTTGACACAGAATTCAGGGCTCCCCCTCGCACGTGTTCTCCTTTTTGGGCTTACATTCTCACTTCCCAGCAGCTGTGTTGCCTCAAACTTTGCACTCTATTTCTTTAGTCCTAAAGTCTGTAGATTCTCTCTCAAGTTGTAGGTATCCTATACAATGTTGGTTGCAGCCTCTCATCAGACTTAATGCTGTAAAAAAATGGGATATGCCTTCAGTGCCATATTCTTTTTTTAGATGTCAACTCTCCTCCATAATCTGATTCCTTTTGTTCACACTCCAGGATTTTAGGTAATTTTACTGTTGTTGTTGTTTTGTTTTTATATATTTTTCCAGGATTTAGTGTTGTTATCTGTGGAAGAGTCTGTCCAGTAGGAGCTTATTCTGTCAAACTAATCATAGTATTTAAAATTTTTAAATCACAGTATTTAAAATATTAAAAAAATCCATTCAACATAATTTTTAATGCTAGCGAATAGAATTATAATGGATTTTTATAAAGTTGTGTGCTGAATCCTTGCTGAATTTATAGTTTCAGTCACTTTTTAATAGATTCTTGGTGTGTTCTGTAGATTCTTGGTGTGATATCAACCATCATTCTAAATTTGGAACATACCATCATACTGTTCCTTAACGTTTTAATGTCTGTAGAATTTTTAATAATATCCTGTTTTAAAATTCCTGATAATGGTAATTTGTGTCTTCTCTCACTTTATTTTGAAGAGTGCTGAACTTACATTTCCATAACAGGCTTTTAAGAGTGTTGAAATTACCGGATTGCAGTCAGGGAGAGGGTGTCACCTTGGGCTAGGCAGTTCCGAGTGGCCAAGGGCAATGTTCACTTAGGGACCCAGCTGTGAGCTGTTAGCAGTTAATGTTCCCAGCAACTGGGGGATGGGTGCATTGGTCCAGAAGAAGAGATCTTGGCAGAGAACAGCATTATCCACTTTGGAAGAGAAAACACATTTCTAGTGTGAGATAAGTTTGAGCAAAAGCAGGGTGTTAAATAGCAAGAGATTTGCAGAGACAGTATGAAATTGGGCTTGATGAGGGCCAAGAGACAGAGAGGTAAATGTAGAAAAGGGCCCAAAATAATGCCCAGCAACTTGGGTTCCTGGGCCCTTCGGTTCCTGGGCCTTCCCAGTAATGTCTGCCCTAGAAACCATGATATGTCTGCCCAATCAGTGATATCAACTTTAGTTTCTTTTTTGTTTTTAATCTTTGCCATCTAAAAATTTATTTAGCTTTGCCAGCTCTTAGTGGTGGCATGAAGGATCTTTGATTGTGGCATGTGGGATCTAGTTCCCAGGGATCTATTGGGAGCTTGGAGTCTTAACCACTGAACCACCAGGGAAGTCCCTAAACTACTTTCTAATGATGATGGTTATCTTGTGCTGATGGGCACCTAGGCTAATGGAAATGGATACATATATGTACTTACTACAGAATAAAACTTTTCAAAGCATAGATCTCTAGTGAAAAACTAATAGAGGAAGCCTTTGGTGGTAAAAAGTTGGAAGTCTGGCCTGGAGCATCAGGTGAAGGCATTTCAGTTTTTTTTTTTTTTTTTATTGTTTTTGCCATACATTGTCATGATATCACCATGGGTTTACATATGCTTCCCCTCCGGAACCCCCCTCCCTCCTCCCTCCCCCCCCCCAGCATCAATCCTGGGCTGGCGATTGACTAGACACATGACAATTAACATGCTTCAATGCCCTTCTCCCATATCATCCCACCCCCACCCTCATCCACAAAGTCCACGAGTCTATTCTATACATCTGCGTTCCTTTTGTTGTCTCCCATGTTGGGTTCTCATTACTGTCTTTCTAAATTCCATATATATGCGTTAATATACTGTATTGTTGGTTTTGCTTCTGGCTTACTTCACTCTGGATAATGGGCTCCAGTTTCGTCCATCTGAGTAGAATTGCTTCAAATGAAGGCATTTCAGTTTAAAGTCAGCAGCAAGAATATAATTCTAGGTTTCTGACCAAGAGAGTAATTCTAATGTAGTCTCAAACCTTAAGGAAATGTAAATTTGTTATTGCATAGTATAGATAGGTTTTAAACAAAGAATTCTCTTATCTTAAAACACATTAGTAAGGCTTTCTTTATTGATATCATTACAGTATCCCACATGCAATTATAATATTTATCATTCTCATGATAAATAATTTTCATTCACAGAGCATCCACAACTGAGTGTGATACATGGATGTAGTTTCTTAATTTTCTCCCCAGATTCCAATCACTCTTCCAAATGAAGATGTGTAGATCTTTTTTATCCTGATGCTGCTTGGAGCAGAGCCCATTTCTGGTGTCCCACCTTTCCTCTTTAATTACTCAAAATTATTATCCTGCTTGCCTTCAGAATCTCTTCCTAAGAATATATCTGAAACTAAAAGAACAAATGCTGATTAACAAGAGAGGGTTATCTGTTTCAGATCGATTTGCAGGTTAATTAGCAATCAAAACTCTAAACTCTAGGAAAATGCAATTTTCCTAGCTAGTAAATGTAATTTCTTACAGATGCTCACAAATATAAACCCCAGATCTCTCCATAGCACCCCCTGCATCTCCTTGGCCTCCTGGCTGTTCACCTGGGTTTAGCTGTCTTCAGAATTGCCACATAAAATAAGAATCAAACTCTCCATCTTTTCCCCTCTGTGTTCACAATTTCTCACCACCTCCATTCCTCAATTTTGTTCACCACCCCCATCCAACCAGCTTCAAGTCTGTGTCATCTGGCTTCCCTTCTCCATTGCTTTTCACATCCAATCGTTCATCCAGCCATGATGGTTCTACCAAGAAATCACAGTAATTTTTCTATTCTGTTTCATGTGTGTTCTCACATCCCTGGAGCATACTCTCATCACCAAGACCCAGAGTCTACACTAGCCTCCTGACCCCCTTTCTTAAAGATTTCTGTTCTTCAGTCTTTCCAGCATGGTGACAAAACATTAATTTTCTAAATCATGTCACTCCCATGCTCTAAGTTCTTTAATGAGATGTATTTCTCTATAGTCCTCAATCTTCTGATCCCAACCAACCTTCTAATACAGTCTCTTTTTCTCTTTCTCTTTTATGCTGCCCACCTAGTTTTGTCCACTTTCCAAACATGTAAATATACTTCCCTATTTTGTCTTTGGTCTTCCCTTGTATAAGAGTCTCCACTCCCATAGGAGAGGTGGGCTCCACTGCTCATCTGTAAAAGATTTTTCTAATTTTCAGTTGTTAGCTAACCTCCTCTTTTCGCCATGGCTTCTCTGGCTCCACTTTGTCTTTCCTCTGAAGATTTAGAATCTTGATTCTCCTTGTCTTGTTTTTGTTTTTCAGTTGCTAAGCTGTGTCTGACTCTCTCCAACACGATGGGCTTCAGTGCTCCAGGCATCCCTGTCCTTCACTATCTCCTGGAGTTTGCTTAAGCTCATGTCCGTTGAGTTGATGATGCCATCCAACCATCTCATCCTCTGTCACCCACTTCCCCTTCCCTCAATCTTTTCCCAGCATCAGGGTCTTTTCCAGTGAGTCAGTTCTTTGCATTAGGTGGCCAAAGTATTAGAGTTTCAGCTTCAGCATCAGTCCTTCCAATGAATATTCAGGATTGATTTCCTTTATGATTGACTGGTTTTGATCTCCTTGCTGTCCAAGGGACTCTCAAGAGTCTTCTTCAGCACCACAATTTGAAAGCACCAATTCTTTGGCTCTTAGCCTTCTTTATGGTCCAACTCTCACATCCATACATGGCTACTGGAAAAACCATAGTTTTGACTGGACAGACCTTTGTTGACAAAGTAATGTCTCTGCTTTTTAATATGCTGTCTAGGTTGGTCATAGCTTTTCTTTCAAGGAGCAAGCATATTTTAATTTTGTGGCTGCAGTCACCATCTGCAGTGGTTTTGGAGCCCAAGAAAATAAACTCTGCCACTCTTTCCATTGTTTCCCCATCTATTTGCATGAAGTGATGGGACTAGATGCTATGATCTTCGTTTTTTGAATGTTGAGTTTTAAGCCAGTTTGTCCACTCTCCTCTTTCTCCTTCATCAGGAGGCTCTTTAGTTCCTCTTTGCTTTCTGCCATTAGGGTGGTATCAGCTGCAATTCTGAGGTTATTGATATTTCTCTCGGCAATCTTGATTCCAGCTTGTGATTCATCCAGCCTGACATTTCACATGATGTACTCTGCTTATAAGTTAAATAAGAAGGGTGACAATATATAGCCTTGATGTACTCCTTTCCCAATTTTGAACCAGTCTGTCATTCCATGTCCACTTCCAGTTCTAACTGTTGCCTCTTGACCTGCATACAGGCTTCTCAGGAGGCAGGTAATGTGATATGGTTTTCCCATCTCTTTCAGAATGTGCTACAGTTTGTTGTGATCCACATGATCAAAAGTTTTAGCATAGTCAGTAAAGCAGAAGTAGATGTTTCTCTGGAATTTATCTACTTAAGTTTATATTACTTATTTTGTTAGTTCTACTTTCTTAGTGAAGGGGGTTAAAAATATGTTAGACATAAGTGTGACCCCGTGTCTGCCTTCCACTGGAGGTGAATCACAGGCTGATCCTTCTCTTTTGTGGAACACACAGGAGAAGATGAAAAAGGAGAAAGCTCCCTCTACTCAAGGTCTGTTGGGAGGGTAGGCTGCAGAATCCTAGGAGAGAGGGCTGAGGAGGCAAGGAAGAGAACCAGGGTGAGGCTGGGTAGAGTAGTTGATCTGAGAGATTTGGTAAGAGTGAAATAGTTTGAGGGAGGGTTTTGGCAACACAGAAATAAGTCTTGTTGTGTGCAGCATGGAACAAAACTCCCTTTACACCTCCTCAAGAGACCTTCAATGAAGACTTACAGTACTTTTACTGAAGATTGGTGTTTTCTCATGATGTCAAATTCTGCTTCATTTTTTGTATACTATGGACTGAATATGTCCTTCTCAAATTCATATATTGAAGCCCTAATCCTTATTGTGATTATTTAGAAATGGGGTCCTTGGGAGGTTCTTAGGATTAGATGAAGTCATGAGAGTAGGGCACCCACATTGGGATTAGTGGCTTTATAAGAAGGGAGAGAGAGAGAGACTGCTCACTCCCTGCCACACGAGGGCTCAGAGAGAAGACTGTCTGCCAACCAGGAAGGTGGCCCTTACTAGGAACTGAATCAGCCAGCACTCCGCTCCTGGACTTCTGGCCACCGGAACTGTGAGAAACACAACTGTCTGTTGTGCAAGCCACCCAGTCTGTGCTATTTTGTTACAACAACATGAACCGACTAATACAATGTGACACTGTGTTGTGATAGGCTTTCAGGTGAGGACCAGAAGGGCTAACTCTGTGCATACACACACACACACACACACACACACACACACATTCTTATCTAGTATGTAAATTCTTTTTGGAACATTATCTTTGACTTCTTAGTATCTCTTACAATGCAGTGCAGTAGTATAAATGTAAGAATCCCCTTGCTACCCTGGCTGTTTGTCTTTGGCAGTCCTGGAGCTCTGTGCCCCTCTTCACTCGGCTCCAGTAGATCTGAGATCTGTCGTGGTCTCCAGGGGCCTCTCCCGATGAGGTGTGTAGATCCCAGTGACCATTCAAGGAGACACATTAGGGTTTGGGAAGAAAATAAAATGAAGACACATGCACACACTCACACAAAATCATCCTTTAGGAGTTTAGTTTTTTGTATGTTGTATAATGTACATGCCAAGAAGAATAAGCATATAGTGGAAGCTTCTTGGTAATTACACTGTTAGAATTAAAATCTCCTTTGAGAGAATGTAGTTAAGGATTCCCAAAGAAGAATTTGCTTCAGAGAGCTGGTCATTTGAGAACTACAGAGTCCAAGAGCCTGCCTCAGTCCTACCACCATAGCCTGGAGCATGTTAGGGGCAGGGACGTGAAATTTAATAAACTCCCTAGTTCATCCCGAAGCAACCCCCTCGTGGTTCTGTTTCTCACTGAAATCTAACCCCTCCTTTTCTTGAAGAGGAAAGTGACTCTTGAAGGAATAAAGTGACTTGCTAAGGACACAGCAGATTTGTAGCAACGTCCAGACCCATGTCTTCTGTCTTCTAACCCTGTGCTTGTTCCATCTCACATAAAAAACATGGTTGAATTTCAAGCTCCAGGCATAGCTTCCTAGCATTTCCCAGACCCTTTCTTTTCCCATTCTATCCGTCTGGATGCTTCCCAGGGGTTTATTATCTGCGGAAAGATATCCAGAATGATGTCATTAATATCATTGCTAGCAGAGTCATGCAGAAACCGAGAAAGTTCAAGCTGCAGCATGTTATGTTGCACAAATGACTTGATTTCCAGATGGAACTCACAGGGGGCAAAATTTTAAAACCACTAAGTCATGTTGATTGTGATTAGCAATGCAAAAGCATGTGAGCTTTTGAAGATGTAAGAAACACAAGAGGAGGACCTCTCGCAAACCTGTTTTCAGCATAGGTGGAGTCAATGGATAGTAGCCCTGGCAATTACAGTAGAGAATTAAGAAGAAGGAACAGCTTTAGAGAGTTTGCTGATAGATTTGTTATCTCTTTCTGTGGAACAAATGACCTCAAAATTTAGTGACTTTTGGCACCATATTTATTATCTCATAGTTTCTGTGGGTCACCAGTTGGGCATTGCTTAGCTAAGTGCCTTAGGCTCTGTGTCTCTTACAGCTGCTATCAAGGTGTTGGCTGGGGTTGCAGTCTCAGCTGAAGACTTCCAAGCTCACTCAAGTGGGTGTTAGCAGAATTTAGTTCATCCAGGACTGTTGGACTGAGGGCCTTAGGTCCTTAATGGCTGTTGGCCTGAGACCTCCCTCGGGTCCTTGCCATGGGGCCTCTCACAGGGCAGCTCAGAACATGGCGGCTGGCTTCCAGCAATCTGAGCAGGCAGGAGAGCCAGAAAGGGCAAACAAGATAGAATCCAGGGTCTTTTTGTAGTTTAATATTGGAAATGATGTCCCGCCCATCAGCCCTGCCACTCACCAGGTCCAGCCCACACTCAAGGGGAGGGGATTACCCAGGGGTGTGAGTACCAGGAGGTGGGGCTCATTGGGGGCCATCTTGGAGGCTGCTGACCATCCTGTGGGAGGACTAGGTGGAGATACCCAGCAGGAACTGGACATCTGAGTTGGAAGCTCTAGGGAGATATCTGGGCTGCAGATACAGATCTGGGAGTTAGAAGCATTTTATGAGCAGGAGGTGAAATCATGGGAATAGATAAAGCCAGCCAAGAAGAACATTTTTTAAAAGGTATTCACTAATTACTACTATCTACAAATTGTTAACTTCTTAGAGAAACTTCAGACTGAGAGTAAAAACAAAAAAGATAAATGTCACCAACCAAAGCTATTTGTCACTCTTAATGTGATTAAAACTTTCAGATTAGGCCATAAAAATCTGGGTTAGGGCATGTGGCTTTTCCTGTTATGATTAGAATATTATTAAGATTCTGAGGAAAAGCTCATTTCCCCAAAAAAGTCCATAAAATAGGTGTCTAATTGAAGAATGGAAGGTCTCCTGATGAAGAAAAATAGCCCAGTTCGTTTTCCATCAGTTTTAAGCTACAAATCTCATGAATCTCAGTGTTTCCAAGTTTGGGGTAGTGAATATTATAAATATTCATATAATATGATTAATGGTAGTCATTTTCATGCCGACTCCCACAGGCCCACGATACACCTCCCCTTGGTAAACACCCAGCCCAGGGCGTGTCACAGAAGCCTTGGAGAGCTAGAAGTATGTCACAGTGAAGGATGAGGAAACACCTCCTATGTCCCCTTTGGCCCATGATCTTTCCTCCCTCTGTGCCTTTGCCTCATGCTCATTGCTTCCTTCTGGAATGTTCTACCCGGACAGTTCTATGCAGCCAAATCCTACCCTCCCTTCAAGGCTCTGCTCAGATTCCATCTCTTCCACTAAGGTTTCCTGACTGGACCACCCCACCCCACCTCCCTCCTCTCTGGACTCCTGCTTTGGTGCCACTCGTTTCTGAAGACTAGTGGCTGGGGCCACTTTCTCTGCTTGCTTCTATCTTATTCATCAGGCGTTGGCAAACTGTGGCTTGTGCAGCAAATATTTCCCCAGTGTCTGTTTTTATATGGCTTGCACTTGCAGAGTTGTTATTGGATTTTTAAATTGTTGAGAAAGCTTGAAAAATAGTATTTTGTTTCATGCGAGAATGATATGAAATTCAAATTCAAAGTCCATAAAGTTTTATTTTGGTCAATAAAATGCTTGCGGAAATTTGCTTTCTTTTGCCTCTTGGCCCACAAAAGCCTAAAGTATTTAGTATCTGTCACTTTGTAGGAAGTTCGCTGACCCTTGCTACAGGCACTCAATTCCTCCCTCCTGAGAGAGGCTATAAGCCCTTTGGGGCTGACACAGTTTTGACACTTTCTGGTGGCTTCTGCAGAGTCTATCATGGTCTGGAGCACAGAGCTGGTGTTTAGTAAATACTGTTGAATGGAGCTGAGAGGGAATGTGTTTTTAATTTGAGATGGATACAATGTTATGTCCTTTCTTGCTGTCCAGGCCTTTTCTTTATTCCCCTCTGCTGTTGGGCTGGTATCTGTTATGTCTGGTAGAAAAAATGACAGGGAATACCAGGGTGGGTCACAGAACTCATGGAAAACACAAATGAAATGAAGTCTGGGAACCAGGGGTTTTGTTTTGGGTGGAGAGGAACTGTTTGCTTTGGGGGATTGAGGTAATGAAAGTTATTTCAATAACATAATTTAACAGTTGTACATGCTTTCTGCCAGAAGTACAGCTAGGCAAACCTCACTCAGGGACCCCCATCTGCAAAATGCAAAGGGTAAACACGGAGCACAAAACTATAATACACACCTTGGTTCTACTATGTTAAAATACACCATATGGTCAAAGACTGGAGGGGCATTGAAGAAATACAAATTGTTGTGTTAGGGTGATAGGATTATGGGAAAATGCTTTTTAAAAGAACTCTTTTCTTTAGTAGCTAAAGTATTTCTACATCAAACAAAACTTCTGGAAATGGTTAAAATGAAAAACATTAAAAAAATTTTTTTTATTGAAGCATAGTTGGTTTACAAATTATGGTACTTTTAGGTATACAACAATTAAAATGAAAAATTCTATTCCTTCTCTAGCATGCAAAATTTTTATGTTTCTTTTCTTTCTCTTTTTCACCTTCCCCCTCTCTAAAACATAATTTTACAGTGAAGTGGGAATGTCTTAGGATCCTGACTATAAATATAGGCAAAAACATGTACAAATAAAAGAGACATTGATTTATATAATTTTAGACTGTTCTCAGTTAAGCTCTAAACTATCTGAAACACTAAGTTGGAAGAACATTACTAACCTTCCACTTAACACAGTACCTGTACAACCAAGGCTTAATCCATGGTAATTGTCACTATAAAGCCCTCTTCCCGTGCCCTAGATCTTGTAATTTATCTTGACAGAAAGGGCATCTCCGTCATGGTTGAATCCTTATTTTCTGACATAATGTCTGGCACACAGTGCCTGGCTTTCAATTAAAATGGTTAAGTGAATAAACAATAATTTTAAAAAGTAGGGGGATATAACATGGAGGTACTCTGCTAGTAAGTAGGAATAGTTTCTATCTGCTAATCCCAAACTCCCAATCCATCTCTTTCCTCGTTGGCAACCACCAGTGTATTCTCCACATTCGTGATTCTGTTTCTGTTTCATAGATAGGAGAAGGCAACTTAATTCTATCTTTAGTTCTTTTCTAAGCCAAGACCCATTCATTCATATCATGTCCCAAGATGGAGTGATGGACACAGAAGCACAACCAGGCAATGTTACTCTGTGGCTGGAGGGTTTAGGTCTTTCCTTAACACACAGAGTGATAAAGAAACCTGAGGTGAGGTTTTGAAGTAGCCATCATATCACCATCTTGAAACTAAGTTAATGCATCTGTTTGTTCATTCAACAAATATTCTTTGAGTCCCTGTTATGCATAAGGAATTGTTCTATGTGATGGGGATGTGAGGAGCTAGAAATGGAAGCAGAGAGGCAGGGAAGTTGACTATAGCATCTCTTAGTATGCTTTCACTTCCTAGGAGATCTTAGTGACTGCTGCATGGAATAAATGGAGTGCTCAAAGAGGGTGCAATAGGTTCAGATTGCAATGAAGCTCTATAGATGAAACCTTGGCTTCCCAGAAGACATCAGGGAAGTTTTATGGATACAGGGAGTGGCTCCAGTCTACCACAAAGGTTTAACTGAGATTTTGTGACAGATGGATGAAGTGATAAAATGAAAAGTACCCTTAATTTGTTGTCAAAGGCATTGTTTTGAATCCAGCCCTGACTCTAGTTCTAGTTCTATGAATATAAGCAAATTTCTCATATTTCTGAATGTGATTTTATCCATCTATAAAACTGAGGCAGAAATATTGCCCCTCAAGTTTTATTAGTTATCTATCCCTGTTTAATAGACTGTCCTAATAATTAAGTGGCATAAAACTATAATGAAAATGATGTGTGTGTGTGTTCACACGCATGTGCATGCTTAGTTGCTTCATTGTGTCTGACTCTTTGTGACCCTTTTGACTGTAGCCCACCAGGCTTCTCTGTCCATGGCATTTTCCAGGCAAGAATACCAGAGTGGGTTGCCATTTCCTTCTCCAGAGGATCTTCCTGACCCAGGGATTGAACCTGTGTCTGTCTCCTGTGTCTCCTGCATTGCAGGCAGATTCTTTACCTGCTGCGCCATATATTTATTCTGTGAATTCACTGGGCAATTTTTCTGCTGATCTGCTAGGATCACGTGTTGTTGTTTTTGTTGTTCAGTCACCAAGTCATGTCCAACTCTTTGCAATCCCATGGACTGCAGCATGCCAGACCTCCCAGTCGCTCACCATCTCCTGGAGTTGGCCCAAGTTTATTGATGCCATCCAACCATCTCATCCTCTGTCACCCTTTTCTCCTTCTGCCTTCAATCTTTCCCAGCATCAGTCTTTTCCAGTGAGTTGGCTCTTTGCACTAGTTGGTCAAAGTACTGGAGCCTCAGCTTCAACTTCAGTCCTTCCTATGAATATTCAGGGTACCTTTAGGATTGACTGGTTTGATCTCCTTGCTGTCCAAGGGACTCAAGAGTCTTCTCCAGCACCACAGTTCAAATGCATCAATTCTTCGGCTCTCAGCCTTCTTTATGGTTCAATTCTCACATCCATATATGACTACTGGAAAGATCATGGCCTTGACTATACGGACTTTTGTCAGCTAAGTGATGAATTTACTTTCTAATACATGGCCTAGGTTTGTCATAACTTTCCTTCCAGGAAGCAGTCGTCTTTTAATTTCATGGCTGCAGTCACCATCTTCAGTGATTTGAGCCCAAGAAGAGGAAATCTGTCACTGCTTCCACCTTTTCCCTTCTATTTGCCATGAAGTGATTGGACCAGATGCCATGATCTTAGTTTTTTCTAAAATGGAGTTTCAAACTGGCTTTTCCAGTTTCCTCTTTGACCCTCATCAGACTCTTTAGTTCCTCTTTGTTTTCTGCCATTAGAGTGATATCATCTGCATATCTGAGGTTGATATTTCTCCCCACAATCTTGATTCCAGCTTGTAACTCATCCAGCCCAGCATTTTGCATGATGTGCTCAGCATCAGTTAAATAAACAGGGTGACAGTAAAGAGCCTTGTTGTACTTCTTTCTCAATTTTGAACCAGTCAGTTGTTCCATATAAGGTTCTAACTTTTGCTTCTTGACCTGCATACAGTTTTCTCAGACAGGTATTATGGTCTGATATTCCCATTTCTTAAAGAGTTTTCCACAGTTTGTTATGATCCACACAGCCAAAGGCTTTAGCTTAGTCAATGAAACAGAAGTAGATGTTTTCTGGAATTCCCTTGCTTTCTCTATAATCCAGTGAATGTTGTCAGTTTGATCTCTGATTCCTCTGCCTTTTCTATACCCAGCTTGTACATCTGGAAGTTCTCAATTCAAGTATTGCTGAAGCCTATCTCGAAGGATTTTGAGCATAATCTTACTAGCATGGGAAGTGAATGCCATTTTCTGATAGTTTGAACATTCTTTAGTACTGCCCTTCTTGGGAACTGGGATGAAGATGGACCTTTTCCAGTCCTGTGACCACTGCTGGTTTTTCCAAATTTGCTGACATATTGAATGCAGCACTTTAATAGCATTATCTTTTAGGATTTTAAATAACTCTGCTGGAATTCCATTACCTCCACTAGCTTTATTGGCAGCAGTGCTTCCTGAGGCCGACTTGACTTCACACTCAAGGTTGTCTGACTCTAGGTGAGTGACCATACCATTGTGGTCATCTGAGTCATTAAGATCTCTGTTTGTACAGTTTTTCTGTGTATTCTTGCCATCTCCTCTTGATCTCTTCTGTTTCTATTAGATGTTTACTGTTTCTGTTCTTTATTGTGCCCATCTTTGCATGAAATGTTCCTTTGATATCTCCAATTTTCTTGAAGAGATATCTAGTCATTCCCCTTCTATTGTCTCCCTCTTTGCATTGTTTGTTGAAGAAGGCCTTCTTGTCTATCCTCGCTATTTTTTGGAACTCTGCATTTAGTTGGGTATACCTTTCCCTTTCCCCCTTGCTTTTTGCTTCTCTTCTTTCCTCAGCTTATTGTAAGGCCTCCCCAGACAACCACTTTGCATTCTTGCGTTTCTTTTCCTTTGGGATGGTTTGGTCACTGCCTCCTGTACAATGTTACGAACCTCTGTTCATAGTTTTCAGGTACTCTGTCTACTAGATCTGATAGCCTTGAATCTATTCATCACCTCCCATGTATAATCATGAGGGATTTGATTTAGGTCATACATGATTGGCTGAGTGGTTTTCCCCACTTTCTTTAGTTTAAACCTGAATTTTGCTATAAGGAGATGATGATCCCAACCACAGTCAGTTCCTGGTCTTTTTTTTTTTTTTTTTTGCTGTCTGTAGAGAATTTCTCCATCGTTTGCTGCAAAGAATATAATCAATCTGATTTTGTTATTGACCATTTGGTAATGTTCAAGTCATCTCTTGCATTGTTAGAAAAGTGTATTTGCTCTGACCTGTGTGTGTGTATTCTTTTGGCAGAATTCTGTTAGTGTTTTCCCTAATTCATTTTGTACTCAAGGCCAAATTTGATCCCATATGTTGCTGCATTTAATTGATAAGGGTCTCAGATTAGCTGGGACATAGTTTTTCATCCTGAATTTCTTAAAGTCACGGCCATTTCAGGGCAGCAGCTAAGAATTTGAAGGAGGAATCTGCTAGGTCTGTTTAGGCTTGGCTTTGGAAGTCAGGAGGAACCTAAGCAGATTCTCATAGGATTGGTGGAGATTTTTGAAATGAAGAGGAAAAATAAGGGAATTCTATCCCCATGGACCAAAGAGTATGATAAATTTTCAAGAGAGGTCGCTCCTGAATCATCTGGCATCAAGAAAATCTTATTGCAAATACATAATTTTCTTTGTGACTGAATTTTGTTACTGGTAGCACACTGCTCTAACGTGTGTTGATTGCCTAGATAGGTGTGTTTCTTACATATTTAAAAGAAATCTTTTTTAATAATCTCTTTTTTAGAAATCTCTTTTTTCCCCCTTTCCTTCCAACTCTTTAGTTAAGCCATGACACGTATTGCTCAAAAAGGGGAGTATACAATCTAGGACTCCCATCTAACATGAAGAGGAATTAGAGAGTCTTTACTGGAGGAAGGGACCAAGGAGGAAAAAAAGAGGGCTAAGGCCTAAAGAAAGCATTTAATCTAAATCTCTCCTTTAGAAGTGAAACCCTGGAAAACAGTTTAGGGATAGGAGAGGAGGTAATACAAATGCTCAGAAATGCTGAATGTTCAGACTTGCAGGGCACCAGGGTTTGCTCTTTGCTTCATGAGCAAAAACCTTAGAAAAGCTCTATGTTCAGCTGCTGCTATCCAACACGTCACTGAGCAGAAGACTTTAAGAGAGAGTAGAGTTTCTCATATGCTGCTGGAGTACAGAGAAAACAGGCAGTTTCTGGATTCCCCAGAGGGTGCAGAATAGTCCAGAAAACTGGCGGGCAGGACAGGGCCTTCGTAGATCTCCAGTCTAACTATTTTTCTTGAGCCATGGTCCCTAGGCTTCTTTCCCACTCTGAATACCACCCTTACCTCTTCCTCCCTGGGGAAGTTTTAAAAATGCCTGTGTTATGGCTCCACTACAAACTATTTAAATCAGAATCTCCAGGGGTTGAGTCCTGCTGTCTGATTTTTTGCAGGTTCCCAGGTCATTCTGCTGTATAGCCTGGGTCAAGAACTACTATCCTAATTGAAGTTTAGTCATGTGTTTGGATTTAAGTTAAACATCACTTCCTTAGGAAAACTTTCGCTGATCAGCCACAACCTAGGTCAAGTACTCCTGTTATATGTCCTCCAAAAAACCAGGACTTCTTCCTCTTGGCTTTTAAAAGTTGAGTCATCATTTGTTTCATATCTGCCTTTCCCTGTAGACTACACTGTGAGGGGAGAAACATTTCTGCCTTACTTCCCCGGGAACTTGGTTCAACCATGCACCAATTGGTACACAGTCGGTGTTCAGTAAATGCACCCTGAACAGAGGCTCGCCTTTACTCAGTCTCAGGTGTGTGATCAAGGCTTCAATTCATGAATCTGCTAAGAGGATTTTTATAGGGCTATGACTTTAAATAGGCTCCATGTTTGCATCTTTGAAACCACGGTGTCATGACACTTCAGCAGACTCATCATCACCATTTTAACCCTGTGTAGCCAACATTACTCTTGCCATCTTGCAACTGGAAAGAAGTTAAATAACTTGCCCAGGTCCCTATACTCTATTGCCTGGGCACAAATAATCGCTGGTAAGGAAAACCCCTTTCAACAGGATTTCTGTTAGTTTGTGCTGAGCTCTTATTTCTGTCTTCACAGCTGGTGGCTACTACATGGGGGATTTTCTGGAGATCGCCAGTTCCAGTGCCTAAGGCCCCTTTCCCCTAGGGAAATAGATTGTGATTTCCTGCCCTACTGCACCCTTACAGGGTGCAAGCAACTTGGGGCCTTGCCTATAGAAGGATATCATGAATGCTGTATTCCTCAAAGTCACGGTGCCCTGTTTATCTTGAAGAGGCAGGTGTGTGTGTATTTGCGTGTATATAAGAGTTAGAGAATAGGAATGTCTGGGGAGGCGCAAGAGGGTCCTCCAGGAGAAGGACCATTAGTTGTGGTCTGGGCCAGAGGACCGTCCCTTGTCTGCCTCCACCCCAGATCCCAGGTTCCAACATTCACAGACTCTTGAGGCATCTTGGGTTCAGCCTGGGTGACTTGAACTGAAGCTCAGAACCATGCCTCCTCCCTCGCCTGCACATCAGCCCCTGCCTCCACAGCGGGGCCCCCTGACTCTCCCTGCCCCGGCGTCTGGCCTCTGCTCGGTGCCCGGCCTCAGAGGCGCAGTGAGGCGGCCACCGAGGAGACCGAGATGCGTCTCCTTTCGCGCTGGGGCCTCCGAGCTGCCCTCTCCAGCGCGCATTCTTGGTACAGGTGGCACAGTTCGACGCGCCGGCCGGGCTTCCCAGATCAAGGGAGAGGCTAATCTCGGGTCTAGATCTCCCAGCCGCTGAGCGGGTGAAACCGCTACTCGACTTCTTCCCGTTCCCTTAACTCCTCACCCCAAAACGCAAAATCCCAGGCTGGGCAGGACCGGATCACCTCTGCCTCCTCCCATTGCGCCAGTCCTGCAAGCGAGAGAGGCCCCCGCGCCGAGGCGGTGGCTGGCAAAGGGGAGTGGAAAGGGAGGATGGATGGGGCCGAGGGGTGGGGTGGTGATGAGGGGGATGTAGGAGGGGGGTGTCATTTTCTTTTTCTTTCTTTCTTTCTTTTTTTTTTAAAAAGTATTTCTCTCGCGAGAAACCGCTGCGCAGACGATACTTGAAGAGGTGGGGAAAGGAGGGGGCCGCAGGAGCGGCGGCAGAGACTGTGGGTGCCGCAGGCAGACAGGCGGCCACAGCTGGGACAGCTGCGGGCGGAGCGGGGCAGCGGCTGCCGCGGCCAAGACCGAGGAACGGCCGCCGCCACCGCCTTGGAAGCCGGATCCGCCGCTTCTCCAGTGGGTGCAGCCAGGGTCCCCGCAGGGATCGGGCGGCCGCCGCGGCTGGGGCTCCAGCCACGGAGGCTTTTGCGTTTGCGCCGCGCCGAGGGCAGAGACAGGGACTGGGGTGAGGGGCTGTCCCGGAACGTCCAGAGCTGGCGCTGGCCCTCCCCTGCCTGACAGCTTCCTGGCCCGGGGCTCCTGGTGCCGGGCTCGGCGTCAGATGCTGAGGGGTGGTGGCAGTGCCCGGAGCCGGCCGGGGATGGCGCGGCGGGCTTCCAGCCCGGCGGCTTGGCGGAGAGGACAGGCTGGGGAGCTGGGGCGTCAGAGCGCGCATCGCGCGCAATTCGTGCTAGTAAAAAATACACCCAGCGAGCTCGTCCCGGGGTTTAGGTCTGCTCGGGACATGGGGACTTTGCAGCGCTTTTTTTCAGGCGGCGCCCGGGAGGCCAAGGGGTTGGCTGGAACCGATGCCGCCGGGGGCCTGGGCTTTTCAGCCAGCTGTGGACCAAACAGTCTTCACTTACCCAAAGTAACTGCGCCACGCGCAGGCGGTGCGCGGGTTGGGCTCGGGAATGGGGACCCTGAGGCTTCAGCATCCTGATGCCCTGAATGTCTCCCCCCGCCTCGGCGATTTGTCTGTTGCAGCTGGCAGGGGCCGCCTGAAGTGGGAGCAGCGCCTGGAGAAGGCGGGAGGAGCCCGGCCCGAGGGACGGGCGGCGGGAGAGCGGGACCCCGGCGGCGCGGCGCGCTCCAGGGCGCAGCGGCGGCCGCGGACAGAGCCCGGGGCGCGGCGAGAGGCGGCGGGAGCCGGCGGCCGCTCGGCATCATGCGGCGAGGGGGGCTGCTGGAGGTCGCCCTGGGATTTACCGTGCTCTTAGCGTCCTACACGAGCCACGGGGCGGATACCAGTTTGGAGGCTGGGAACGTGAAGGAAACCAGAGCCAACCGGGCCAAGAGAAGAGGTGGCGGAGGACACGACGCCCTTAAAGGGTAATGGATCGGGCCAGCTGCTTTGGTGTGGGTGTCCCCTCCCTCTTTTCCCGAGTATCAAGATCCAGAGGAACTGATAGGGTCGATTCTCGACAGTAGAAGGATCCTTGATAAGACTTCCTGGGAGCACCTTAGAGGTGCAAGGGTTACCCAGTCCTCGCTGCAGCTCCTGGCCAAACCACCTTGCTTCTACTCTATGGATTTCTGCCCCAGAGTAGAGGTCATGGCTAAAAGGAATCCTGGGCCATTGTCGAGGCTGATTTGGGGAGGCGAGGAGGGTTCTTTGAGGAAGAAGGGGAGGAGCTGTGACTGAAGAAGAGGGGCAGCCCATCCTTTCCCTTCATACCGATTCCGGTTGTGTGTAGGGAAAGCAATTGCATGGTGGGCATCTTAGTAGATGCTCTGTTGGTAGGGGAGCAAGGAAAGAAAGGGATTCCAAGGACACACATTCAGAGGAGACACATAGTTAATAGTTGGTTCTCCTTGAAGTTGTGCTTATTAAAACTAGGGACTGAGTTTTTCCTGTAGATGTCTACACTGGAAGCAGAGCAGGGCAAGTGTTTCTGAGAACTTGTTTTGCGGTTTTAAGAAGCTCCTTATTTCATGGGGGCAGTAATGCTACTGTGGCAGGCTTTGAATGAGTGTTTTTAACCTGGCGTGTGTGTGTGTTACTCACATGTAGTTGAACATTTCACAGGTCTCCTATGCCCCTATTACAGAAAATGTTTCAGCAGGAAGTATTTACATTAGGCAGGTTGACTGCATAAATATTGTCAGTTTCCTGAATCAAAGAAGGGTGGGAGTGCCCTTCTATTAAAATTGTTCAGATTGAAAGAGCAGTATCTCCGAGAGTGTTTAAATTCAAGCCTCCATAGAAGCAGCAGGATGGATTGTAAATGACCCATTTTGTCTCTTTGGAGGATTCTGTAATGAAACCAGAGAGTAAATATACAGAGGTTTCTATTAACTTGTTGCTCTTTTAAATATTTTTAAATTGTTTAATTGGGATATAGTCGCTTTACAATGCCGTGTCACTTCTGTCATACAGTAAGGTGAATCAGTTATACATATACATATATCCACTCATTTTTAGATTTCCTTCCCATTTAAGTCACTACGGAGCATTGTTGTTCTTTTTTGAGTCATTGTGTAGTTTGACCACATGGCCCTGAGTGATCAAATGATGGTGTCCAGTTGGATATGTGGCTGAACATTTCACGTATTCTTTGTTGTTTTGGGTTGTTTTAATTATATATATGTAGTGAAATTTGTGTCTGTATGGCCCAGGTACAGAAAGAAAAAAGTCCAGTAAACTGAACAGAAGAGTTTTTGAGTGCTTGTCTAGATCTGGGGCAACACAATGGTCAGAGCTAAGCACTTAGACCTTGGTGAAATATGCAGGATTTTCTGACCCCAGGAAATAGTCACTATTAACTTAGTTCCATCTTGGTCTTTGTGGAAAATAAATCAAGTATTCCAACAAGTGTTGGAAAGGAAATTTGCTCATCATATTAAGCCTGATATTGATCAGACAGCAGACATTTTTTGCCCTGTGTGCACGGCCCTTGGCAAGTTCAGTAAATGGACTGAAACTCTGATTTTCATCCATTCTCTAAAGGACCTGATTTGGTCTGGCATTTTTCCTTCAAAAAATATATTTCTGAGATATATATATATATATATTTTATTAGAAGCTAAGCTTGACAGCATTGCTCCTAGGGAGAGATAGGAAGTAGAGGGTTTAATTCTGTGGATGAAGGTCTGCAGGGAGACATTAGGCCTGGCCAGACATTTGTCTCATCTCTCTGTGCTATCACCAACCAGCCTGTTTCCTCGGGAGGCACTGACTCAATGTGAAAACAGAAACTAAGCCTTGCTTTGTTGCTTCACAGGATGTCCATGCTTTTACTCACACCAGCACTTAGTTCTTTTTGATGTTACATTTTTTTTACGTTTATAAAGAAACACTTTTCTATGTTTAGTTAGTATGCAGTTGCTAATGTGGACATAATTCTATTGCAAACTATTCAGTCTTCCCCAAAGCATGGTGTTAATAAATGAGTAATTATGAACATTTCTAATTCTTATCTATGAGATTTTGCATATGTATGAAAAATTTAGCAAATAATTATAATTAACCTTTGTAGCATAACTATATATGAATATACTATAATAATGAACCTTTATAATATAAAGGTTTTTGTTTTTATAAATCTTGTTATCTCTAATGTTATATGCATATAATATATGCATTATATATATACATATTTGAGGTAAAAAATTAAACTTTAAAAGAATATACAATTAAAAATATTTCCTGCCTACCTCTTGAAGACTGTTTTCTTATGTATTTTTCTAGAAATAATATAATACATGTACAAATATATAATATATGCATATATATATATATAAACTCACTCAGATATGTGTGTATATCCTTTTTAATGTGTGGAATGTACTATACATACTGTTCCCAACCTGTCTTACTTTTATATATCTTTACTGCATCCTTCTATCAACTCATAGGGATCTACCTCATGTGTTCTCTTGGCATACAGAATCCCCTAATGTGGCTGGAACAGTTTCCTAATGATGGCTCTTTAGATTATATTAAAGTTTTTGCTATTACCAACATTCTTCTACCTGCATGTTGGTGTCCATGTGAACATTTATGTGTAGTATAAACTGATGAAGGAAAATATAATTGCTGTTCATCAAAGGTCTTCCCATAGGTTTGAAACGAATGCCGACTCTGTTCTTAAATTTGAATAGCTTTTAAAATGTATTCTCTCTGCTTATTGCTATTACAGTTTCACATGAATAAGTCTTTAACCACGCCATGCTGTATACATCATCAGGAAGAGCAGTTGTGTGTTCCATTTTTCCAGTTATTGCTTAAAACTCCTGTTTTGGCTAGTTAAAATGTTAGCAGGTTCAAAATCAACCTCTTTGACTACAGTGAAACCTGTTTGCCATTTTGATATACAGTTTATGAAATGAAAGTGATCTGAAATCCCCAAGTCTGCCTGATGCCCAGTTGGTGGCAGCAACTTTCAGCACCTCACTAATATTTCCTCTATTTAAAAGGTGCTTTAAGCTCATCAGTGTCTGCCACTCATTGGTCTGGGCTCTCCTACAAGTTATTGTCTTCTTGTTTTTCTCTGATGTGACAGGTGACCGCAGAATTTGCCTGGGTGTTCTTCTTGGGATATGTAGTCCTTTCCTGTCAGCTCCCTCGAGTCCCGGTCTAGGGACCTGCTTGGTTTCCCCTCTTTGGGGATGTAGTCCTAGCTTGTCCTTCTCTCCTCCCATCCTGTTGCAGGTGGTTTTTTTTTTCCCCCTCTCTTCCCACTGGGCAGCAGAAGTTGTTCCACAGTGGAAATTTAAGCATCCTCAAGTTTCTTCCCAGCTTTCACTGTGTTTTCTTAGAGTAAATCGCCAATTTCTGTTTTTACAGGAAATCCTTTTTTTTTTTTTATGGAATGAGTGTGGTCCCTATTCATTCTGCAAAAATTGCATTTCTCTCTATTTTGAAATGAGGATTTTGCAAGTTTTAAAAACGTTTTCAAGTAATAAATGTATAATAATTTTTGTTTGCCTGGGCACAGCTTAACATGTATGAAATGACTTTATGAGACATAATAAAATCCTAGCTTTATCGTTTGAATTTCAGGTCACAAGAATTTTCTCAGCTAAATTCTTAACTTCTGTGATTAGGCAAAGAGTGTGCGAGACAATCTAATTTTAAAAACACATAGCTCTACTTGAATAGCAATAGTTATGCACCATTTATGTTTGCCTTATTGGTTTAGTTCTCAAATAAGGAAATATTACAGTTTCCCATCAAAGGAATAAATTCTTGAGAGTGAAACCCCCTTTTCCCAAATCTCTGATAAGATGGATGGTTGCACTTTTATCCGTATTGCCTGGTTTATAAGTATATAAGACTGGTTGTATTTCACACAATTTTTCCCCTTGTGCCTGATTTCTTTGGTCTTTGTTTATTTGTTTATTTTTTTCCCCAGGGGCCTTATTACCAAAAAAATACACGCCGAACCGTTCATACACAGGATAGATTATGTGACGACAAACTCTGAGGGATTAATTACACAGAAATCTGTTATTAAAATAAAGAACTTTAACAGGGCACTCACAAAAAATTCTGCAGACTTCATAAAGTCCATTTTACTTTATAAAGAGGACTTTAAGACTTCATCCAAAGTCAGACAGGCTAATAATTAAATATGAGGCAAAAATCCTGCAGTGGTATGGTTTGTCCTTTCGTTTATTTAATAGATTAAGCTAAAGTATTGCGACACTATAAAAAAAAGAGAGAGATTCTTAAATAAAAGGTTTCAGCAATTCCACATTTTAAATAAGACGGGAGACAAAGTATTTCTGGGATTCATTTTATAATATTTGAGACATAAAACTTGGTATTAGGATACTCAGACATAGTTTGTTTGCTTTTTTCCTACAATAAACCGAACAGTAACCTAACCAATTTGAGAATTTTAGCCTTAATTTCCAAGGTGAAAATAAGATGTTTTCTTAAAATAGAAATAAACCATATTAACAATTTCTTTGTGTCTAGCAACTCAACAAATATGCCTATTCTAGAAGTAGGATTTTGTTTCATGAAATTTTTAAAGAAAGTTGAAATAAAAAATCTTATGAGGGCTGAGTTATATGGCAGACACATGGGAGTTTGATATTTTAAGTTTGTTAACCTTGACTTTCCCATTAGATTGTAAAATCATCAGAGGCAAGAAATGAGCATTTTAACACTAACTTGTTGAAGCTGGGATTGAAAGAGTTCATTAATTCAAGAAGCCTTGATTGAACGCTACCTTGAATTTAGCTTTGTGGAACGATGGAGACATATTGCCCACAGCCTGGAGGGGTTGAATGTTTCCTAGGAGAATAAGATGTATTAAAAAAATTGGGAGGCAACAGAAAAGTAGGAAAGGGCATGGGGTCCAGGAGTAAGTAAAAGTAAATAACATCTGTAGCAGTGGTAGTGACGTTAAGATGACTTTCATGTGCCAGGCACGGTTCTCAATGTTCCGCGTACGACAGCACACTCAGTGCTCACCCCTATACTCATCTGTATAGGGTGAGTCCTTTCATTACCTTCCCTCTACAGCTGTGAGAGCTGAGGTATGCAGAGGTTAAAGACAAATTCTTAATATTAAATTTTCTTTCTCCATTAATTTTAGTTATGGTTTTGGTTTTCATGCCTCTGGACAAAAATGCAGAACTAAGACATTGGTAAAATTCCACTTAAAATTCCTAATATTCCTTCATGCTAGTTCACAAATCCCAGGTATAATTAATAATGTAGTAATATAATATTTTGTCAAACAGGAAGATTTGATATGTCTACAAAGACTAATAAAACACAGAGGGACTTATAGCATGTCTGAACTGTGGATTCTCTGGATAGCACATGCATTTTAGTATTATATCTTGAACTTTTATTGAGGATGTCAGGTAACCATCACAGGGATCCTTCATCTGCATCGCCCATGGTTCTGAACTGGAGACATTCCTCATTATGTCATTCAGAATCTCTTGCTCTCATGTCCCATGTGAGAAACTTCTCTCAGGATAGAGCTGCACGAAGTGTTTCTCTTTCCAGGGAAACTGGTATGGGCTCTGAAGTTTTCATCAATATGATGACTTATTTAATTCTTTCATTTCATTTTTCACCTTGGTTGCCTGTAAGCTCAGAGTCAATATAGTGTATTTTTTTTTTACATTAAATTGCAGCAATAATGGTAAAGAATAGCAAGCTCTGGTATATTGTTCACTATTGCATTATTCATGTATTACTCATTTAATACACAGATCCTTTGTGAGAAAGATTATACATACTTGCCCATTTAACAGATGAGAAAACTGAGGGAAACAGTTTTTCAGTGATTTTAGTTATTCCTTCAGGGACATAAACTAGTAAGAGATGGAGCTGGGAAATCTGGCTTCCTAGTCAGTGTTCCTTAACCATTGTATTTTGATGATTCTCAATTACAATAAACTCTATACCTGATAAGTTTCTTCCTTTCTTCCTCATTCATGATACCTTCATTTCCCAATAATCTTCTGCCATTGCTGTGGAGAAAGGCTCAGCATTTATTGAAGGCAGACGCACTCCTGTGACAAGCGAAGTTGTGGGAATGGGTTTATTCAGAAATGACTTGGTGGTGGATGACTGTCAGGAACCAGCAAACGATGGAACAGGCTACCTGCCTGTTTTGTAAATAAAATTGTATTGAACACAGCCATGCCCATTTACCTATGTCTGCATTCACACTTACTGGCAGAGTGAGAGTAGTTGTGATAAAGATAGTAGGGCTTGGCAAAATGGAATTATTTGCTATTTCTCCCTTTACAGAAAAAGTTTGCTAACCTCTGGTCTGTATGATAAATGAGTCCTTAGTAGGACGGAGAACTTACTAAAGGCTGAGTTTTTGTTTATCACTAGGGATGTCTAGAAACTGGGCACATACTAAGTATGCAATAGACAATTTTTGAATGGTTGACCAATTTTAATTGATTAATTGACTGGGTAAGGTAAATTATATGTATATTAGAGTTTGGAGGAAGTATAGGAGAGAAATAAGGAAAAATTTGAGCGAAAAAGGCATGAAACAGAAAGTATATAATATTCTGGTGTTTGAGGGGCACTGAGTACAATGGGCAGGGTTTGCACGCGTGACTCAGGGTTTGCGCTGCATGGCTTTGTGGGCACGGCTCATAGTGTAGCCAGTGAAAGTAGAGCCCCCTGGAAGTGTGCAGTGTGCCACCATGTATGTCTGTCCATAGGCCAGGGTGGGAGAGGGTCTAAAGGACGCATGATGTTATACTGTCTGATTGTTGTGAAAGCTGAGGATGGTGACGTAATACAGGATTCTAAGATGGGAATATGATCAGACCTTGGCCACTCTGGCCGAGGTGTAGAAGATATATGATACAGCGAGTAAGGAGACTAGAGGCAGGGAGACTTGGGAGGCTAATATAGGAGTCATGTTGAGCGTGCATGATGGTCAGAGCAACAGTGGCAGGGGAGATGTGGTGGTGGTGAGGAGGAGGCTTAAGTGGCGACATGAGCTGTACTTGACCATTTGGTTATGAGAGGCAAAGGCAAGGAAGCATCCAATGGCCATGTACCTCCATGTACATTGAAACTTATTACATGTAAAAACATTATAACATTATTAATGAGAAACAGAGTGTTATTCTTAGTCTCTTTATTATAAGGAAATAAGCTATTTTATTTGTGTTTTGGTTATCTTATTGCTACGTAACCAATTACCCAAACTTAGTGGCTTAAAACAACAACAATTTTATTATTTCTTATGATCCTGCAGGCCAGGAATTTGGACAGGACGCAGTGGGGAGTCTTGCCTCTGCTTCCCACAATGACTGTTGGGTCTGAAATGAGTAAGATGACTTCTCCACGTGTGCTTCTGGTTCTGTGATCGTGAACTGGTGCCTGCAGTCCTGTTTACTTTGGTGTGGTTGAGCTAAATGGATGGACAGAGGAAGGGATAAAAGAAGCAAAGAGCCACTGTCTGGCTCTGCTGGGAGCCTTCCAGATTTCAAAGCTCTCTCCTATGTGATCTGCTGCCTGGGCCGGCCCCTGGGGATAGGCCACTGAGTGTGTTTTTGCAAATGGGGAAACTGAGCCCCAGGTGCAGCTACCAGATTTTGTTCAGGTTAAGTGTCTGTTGGGGCTGGATGGTGAACAATAGCCTCTTCATCTCTGGTCACATGTTTTAACCCCATCAGTTGACCACAGACTGAGATGAATGGCTAAATGCTGGCTAGAAGGGCCTGAATGAGTTCATATGTTATCAGGGTTGGCTGGGTTTCTTGGTTCTCCTCCATGTAGTCTCAGATTGTCTCCCTTTCCCCATGGACCATCCAGCAGCATCGCCAGACTTTGTACAAGGCAGCTGAGGATACCAAGAAAACAAAAGTGGAAGCTACCAGACTTTCTTCAGACAGTCTTGTCTGAAATTCCATGCAAGTCACAGACTTTGCTTGGATTCAAGGGCGTGGACTAATAAACTCTGCCTCTTGATGGAGGCGAGGGGCAGCCTGTGTCTACAGGGAGAGGAGGAATTAAGGGGCAAAATCTTAGGAGAGTAGCTACCCCAGTGAGGCAGTGGGTTTGTGAGAAGTCTCATCAGATGTTTTAATTCTAACTTGATCTAGTCTGATTGACTTAGTTTCCCGTCATGGTTGTTTTGTTGTGCTTTGCTTACTGTGACCTCAGGATGCTATGTAAATAATGTATCTCTGTGATCTTTTAGATTAATGTTAAGGGCTTTGCTTTTACTTTGGCTACAGTTCTGCATTTAAAGAATTTGCAAATCCCAGGAATAAGACCATTGTTCCTAAAAATCTGGCAAGTTATGAAACTCCTAACTCTCCCTCCCCACCCCATTTCCTTTAGCATCTAAGAAACTCAAGGACAGATTTAATGCGCAGTCACTTAATTTTGGTAATTTAGGTATCTGATATATTTTATCCTTCTATATGGAATTTTACTTTAAATTTATTTCATTAGCCCCCTTTTATATATCTGTTGGTGTTATTCACCCACCTCAGAAACACTTTTTTGGGGGGAATCTGAGATTATAATTAATAAATAAAAATAGATGTACAGTTGTCAATAGAACTGATACAATAGTGAGCTGAACTCTATTTTTTTTTCTTTGCATTAATGGAGTAGCTACATTGTTCATAGAATAAAATTGGATTAGGAATAGAGTCAAGTTTGGGTTATGGATCCAAAACTCTATTATGTCAAATCCTGGTCTTAAGTTCCTATGACTTTACCACTTTCTCAAGTGGCTTTTTTTGTTGTTGTTGTTGCTGAAGTTATCACTGAGTCTATTTATTCAGTCCCCTCTGAGGCTAAGGGAGAGAGGAAAATTCACTATCTCTACCATTCCCAGCCAAAGATGTATTCCAGACGGCAAGGAGGCCCAGAGTGGGGGAACTGCTCCATTAGACAAGTGATTTGGTTCAGTGTTTTAAGGGTTGTGAATTCCTAGACCATCAGTCATACTTACATTCAAATATAAGTATCCAAACACATCTAAGTCCAAATATAGTACAACCATTCTGTGATGTTGGTGTTGGGACATAGGATTTATGTCGGCCCTATGGACTCATTATGTCTGCTGTCAAGTTCGTGGTTTTGAACTGAAGCATAGTAATATCTCTGTTAATAAAGGAATATATTCCAGAGACAGCTTTTTGTTTTGCTTTTCTATTTCTTCTCCTTTGCCTCTGTCCTCTTCCTCTTTGCCTTCTTTCTCATCAGAATTTCCCCCTCCTTTTCCTTTTTCATTGTCATCTCATCTTCTTTTTCTTCTTGTAACTTTGTAAGCTGAGCTACCAATAAAATAGGGATGATAAAGATCAAATAAGGGTTAAAACATAAAAAGAAATTCTTAATAAAATGTTCATTTTTTTACTTGAGGGTCTTGGGATGTTCAAAAAGAAAACCAGAGGTAATGTTTTTGTTAGGAGAGGGAAGAAGAAGGATTGGGGGAGGCCAGAGGAGAGCATTCAAAGTTCTGTAGTGGAGTTCCATCAGCCAGTGGATCTGGGCTGGACAGAGCAGCTGCCAGGGTCTAACAGATCCTGATGACAACTCCTGGCAACACTGGTACCAGGCTCTTCAGGGGACTGAGGGCTTTTGGAGGGGAGTCAAGACCTGAAAGAAAGACACTTGGATGTCAGAAAACACTCCTGTAAAACATTCAAAGGAATGTAGTGGAAAAGCAGGTTCATCCATTATTTATTATGAACCTATATATATGGTAGCCTTGCCTCAGGGATAATGGTTCATGGTCTGTCATTTCTGCTACCCATTCACTGCTAATTTATAATATCATATAACCAGACCCTAAGAGGTTGGTACCTTCGCTGAGTAGCTTTTAAAGACTCTTATTTGTAGATTTTTTTTTTCACGATTCAGATTTTCCTCCATTGTCAGGCCATCCACCTTCACAAAAACATTACAAATTACTTATAGTGGGACCAACTTTAGAAATTTATAGATGCTGAGGCCCAGAGAAGGTTCACTGAAAGTATTCAGAGTACTAATTTTTTCTTCTTAACTTCATAGGTATGGAAGCTGAGTCACATCAAAGCAAAGGGGGATTTAAGTAGAAGTATGTTGTTGGGTTTCACAGATGGTGCTAGTGGTAAAGAATCCTCCTGCCAATGCAGGAGATGCCGGAGACTTGGGTTTGATTTCTGGGTTGGGAAGATCCCTGAAGAAGGGAATGACAACCCACTTCAGTATTCTCACCTGTACAGTCCCATGGACAGAGGAGCCTGACAGGCTACAGCCTATGGGGTTTCAGAGAGTCAGACACGACTGAGTACACACAAATGAAAAATGATGTTGTTGGGTAGGAGATTATGCTTCTTGTTTGTCTTCATACCCTAGAGAGGGCCACTGTTATCTGTAAGTCTTCAACTGTACTGCAAATAAGCAAAATTCCTGCATCGCGTGGGCATGGACATTTTTCCTGTTCTTGTTTTTTTGGCCTTAGGCAGTGTGATCAGTCTCTCTGTGGGCAGCCTTGATGGCAGGCTGGACACTGGGGTTTTAGCTCCCCAGTCCTACCCTGCTCTCAGTGAAAGCCTCCAGATTAGGTGGGGTTGAGTGGGGTGGGGCATTTTAAGGTGGGTGGTTGCTAGTAAGGGGGTGGGAGAAAGAGAAATGAGTGTAATCTCCCTGTCCCAAACTCACACTGATAATTAGCAATTAGTCCTGGGATGAACCCTGGCAATTCTAGGTCTATAAGCTCAGACTCTTATCTTGTAACTTGCTGAATCAACTATCTACACTACCAATTTATACATTTAGATTCCATGAAATAAGTGTGCCTGTGAAGAAGAAAAAACAATCTTAAATTCTTCTGTATCATCTCTCCCACCAATTTTATAAAACACTTGCCTACTCCAAGTGACAACGATTTATTGAGCATCAGCTGTGTTTGAATTGGACGTAATGCTGAATTCTCAGAATGAACACCCTGCCTCAAGCCTGTTGATATTATTATCTTCTTCCAGTGATTCTAGGCAGAACTACATGTGAGCTATATTTCTCCCTTTACTGTTGGGGTTAATGTCCGAGGTGACATGAACAAATACCTTTCAGGGAAGGACTTGAGATGCAACCTTCAAGTCGACACCTAGTTTTTAATCTTTCATGGACTACTGCTGCCTCACACCCCAGAGTTGAGGCCACTGACCTCAAGTTTGCAAATTTTATATCCCATTACCACCCTGTGAGCTCTGTACTCCCCAGGGCCACATAGTTGATGTTTTAGCTGGAATCTGAGAAAGTGTCTGCACATTTCCTGAAGAGTTGGCTAGGAGTTACTTGGCAGTTCAGTCATAAAAACCCAGAGCTAGCGGCTGGGGTATACGTTGTAATTACCTCACACTGTTTCCTATTTGAGCCTGGTTGTGGGTAGCTGGGTAGAGTGGTATTGCCTGTGGGATTATATTTGAAGGACCAAGGAGTCATTTTCAATGAACTCTAATAACCGTTGGCTATGTTTTCAGGGAGGCTTGGAAGTGTGGATACAGACATGCCTGGGGTCAGATTATGGCTCCATCACCTACTAGGAAGGAATCTCAGACAAGTGGCTTAAGCCGGCTGAGCCTCAGTTTCCTCACTTGTAAAATGAGATTGTAATATTCACCTCTCTGAGTTTCCTAAGATTTAATGAGAGGATACATTTCAAGTTCCTAGTACAGTGCCTGATGGATTTATCTATAGTAGACAATCATTGCTATCTGGCTATCAAAGTCTCCACTTTCTCATCTTGGAACTAATTATTTTCAGAAACATAGGAAGCCAAACTTGAACTTCAAAATTTTTAAAATTATAATCTTAATGGAAATTTACTTTGTTTGTGAGGGTCTGGTTATATATATACCTAAAGGCAACACACAGATAAGATTTTTATTTTTCAATTTCCCCTTCCCCCAGATTATTTATAATTAATATTGCCCCCCACCCCCTGCCAGTTCCTCTGAAAGAGTTTGCATTTTTTTTTTTTTTTACTGGCAAATCTGGCAAATGGCTTTGTCTCCTTCCTGATAAACCTTCTCCCCACCACCGTCCAAGAACCTTTGTGAAAAGAATCTGTATTTCAGGAAATGGAAGCACTAGTCTGAAAACCACTTTCATTGGCAGTATTGCAAAGAAATGCCCTGAGAGTTGGGACTGTTTGTGGTGAGGTTGTTGGGTATTTTGGAAATGGGCTTTAATTGCCTTGTCAGAGTAAGAGTTTGGTTATGATCAGATAGACAGGATGACCATTGGTAATTCCAAGTCATACTGCCTTTCATCTCATGATCTCACAGGCAAAGAGAGAAACTCTTTCCCAACTTCCACACATCAGATCTCAGAGAGAACTCTGGCACTGCTCCTGTCATGTGTCCATCACTGAGTCCAAAGAAATGGGACACGTGGGCTGGCCAGGACTGAGGGGTGTGGAATGGCTTCCTCTTTCCTAAGAGGAGTTAGGGTAGCAAAAAGAGGAAGAGATGCTGAATGAGAAACAACACATCTGCTCTGGACCAAGAAATCTCTCCTTCCCACATTATTCCCACATCCCAGGACTCATTGCATCAGTCATTGCTCTTCTCTCTGGACGCCTGTGGACAGGCCTTGCTTGCGTGATCTGGGGCTGGACTGACTCAGATTGGCCACCCTTGAAAAGAGCCATTGCCTTCACTTTCCAGCTGAGTGTTCCTATCCTTTGGCTTCATGCCTTGTGACATGATATGTTCAGACAGTACAAGGGGATTCTTATTTGTCATTTTTCTTCTGTGCCCTATTTCTTTTGAGAAATTGAAAATCTTTGTAGTTTTTTAATTTTCCTTTAATGATTCCCATTTTTATTTTAATGAGAGTTGGCTTTCAAGAGATCTTAAACTATTGAACATCTGGGAAAGTGGGCCAAAACATACTTTCTCTTAATTTAGGCAAAACTTTGGTAGAATTCCTATACCCTTGCACGTTTACACATTAACCTCTAGTTACCTGATTGGCAATAAACTCTAAGAAATTGTGGTTGCTTTATATTCATTCACAGCCTATGAAAATAAGACTTCTTTAAATAAGGAATAGTTTAAACAGATAATAGTTATTTTTCTGCTTGTCATCAAAAATGTTCAAATTACCTAATATCTCTTATTCCCTTGGGATAAATCACACAACCAAAGTTAATAAAAAAGCAAAAATGCAGAACAAACAAATACCAGGTACTTTGTCTGCTCTGCTAATTTCCCAGGAAATAAATAAACCTCAAATAACAAAATAATCTTTTATTTTTAAACTTTTGAAAACCTTTCAAGAATCTTATAATATGCAAGTCAGGTTTTCCTCCTTTTATTTGGTCCACAGTTCTGACATTATGTTGGTGAACATTTGGCAGAATTCTAAACAAGAGGATCTAATTTAATCTTGGATTGACCCAGGTGCTTATTTGCATTTGGGCCTCTCCTTGAAACATTGTCACCATTGAAGAATCAAGAAACATATCAGGCTTCCTTGCTAAATTATTTCCTCCTTTCATTTCCTATTTCCTATGGCTGTAAGAATTCTTCCATTTGTGAAAAGCCAAAATTCAGCCTTCTTATGGACCTAATGAAAATCAGTCCCCTTTCCTTCAAACTCTTGTTAGCTGATGGATTTATGTTTTTGTCATAAAGAAAGATATGTTGTCCTTGTGAAAATGAATCATGTCACAAAGTAGTTCAGTGCCCAAGAAAACCCACTCCCTGGGCTGTTATTTTCACAAGGGTGATTAAGTCATTTGTTATGAACATTATTAGCTTTTTTGAGTAGCTGCATATTTGAGATTCACAGAAGCATTTTGGTTAGTTCTTGCCTCTTGCTTAAGATGGTAAACATGTTGGAATTGGACTGTTGTTGGCTTTTATTGGTAGTCCACATCCCATTCAAGAATGTTGAGTTACATAACGGGTGGAAATAGTTCCTATATGAAGGGAAAAAAATAAAGTGGAAGTGTGGTGTTGTGATGTATAGAAGAGTAGGGCTACAAGAAAATCTAGGCCAGATGATGCTGCAAAGCTGTTGTTTTCCAACATTTAGTATGGAAAACTTCAAATATATACAAAACTAGAGAGAATACTACAGTGAAGCTCCAATTTCAGTAGTTAACAATGAATGGACAGTCTTATTGTATCTAGTACTCTTCCCTGCCACAGATTATTTTAAAGTAAATCCCTGAAAAATAATTAGTCACCATTTCAATATGCATCTGTAAATGATAAGGACTCCTTAAGAAACAAATACAATATTACTATCATTTTTCAAATTAGCATTAATTAAAAAATATCATCAAATATCCAGTGCTTGATATTATTTTTATATTTGATAATATTGTATAAATTTGATTAGTATTATCAATTTTCCCTGATTAGATTATAAAGTTTATTTTTTTATACTTCATTCAAATCAGGATCCAAATTAAGTCGATCTTTTAAGAGTAAGAAAGAAAAGTGAAGTCCCTCAGTCGTGTCCGACTCTTTGCAACCCCATGGGGCGCATGGGATTTTCCAGGCAAGAGCATTGGAGTGGGTTGCTGTTTCCTTCTCCAGGGGATCTTCCCGATCCAGGGACTGAACTCAGGTCTCCTGCATTGCAGGCAGATGGCTTACTGTCTGAGCCACCAGGGAAGTTCCTTTTTAAAAAGTAATTGGTTGATAAGTCTCTTAAATATTTTTAAATATATAAATTTGCCCTCTTGTCACTTTTTCTTGTAATTTATTTATTGAAGAAATGGATTCATGTTGTATATCACTGGTAAAAAGCTGAACGCAGAAACAATGAGAAGAGTGCTGGTTTCTAGGGGCTGGAAGGTAGGGGAAATGGGGAAATACTGGTTTAGAACATTCACACTTCTAGTTAGAAGGTGAACAAGTTTTGAGGATCAAAGGTACATGATGAGTATTGCTAATAATGTTGTATTATGTGCTTGCAAGTTGCTAAGAGAAATCTGAAATGTTCTCACCACACACACGCACACGCACGCACACACGCACATATACACAAAATAGTAATTATATAACCAAGTGGAGCTAATACTTTGGTGGTGATCATTTTGTAGTGTATCAACGTATCAAAATGTCATGCAGTATACTTTATAATATTATCTGTCAGTCCTGTCTAATAAAGCTGGGGGAGAACAAGAAATTGGTTCACATCCTATAGAGCAGTGGCACTTAAGATGCCAGACCATTAGCTGCTTGTTTGCAATCTGTGATGAGATGAAAATCATGTGCCAGTGAATGCAGTGTGTCACTAAGCACACTATTTAACTGAGCTGTTATTTTCTTTCAAAGCAAGGCTTTCTAGATGAAGGAAGCAGTGAGATGATTTACATTCCAGCTAAAGTTCCTTATCTCATTATAGATTAGTAATATATAGTGTGTGGACTAGCACTGGCCAGTCCTTGGACCATATTTGGAGCACAGAGCTTCAGGGTTTCTTACAGCCTGAATGATGACTGCATCCCAGGGCTGGTGGTGCTCACTGTGTTCTTCTGTCCCCTGTTGTTGTGACTTGCTGGTTAGAGCTAGGAACTATATTCAATTCAGAATCAACTTTTTGACAAGAAGACTTTCTAAGTGATGTTTGTACTTCCATTCAAAGGTATTGTCTTGTCTGCTAGCCTCTCTTTTTGTAATGTTAGCTGCCATGGATGATCATTGTCTAGGTCCGTTAATAGGATAGAAGAATGGGAATATTTGAATTCTGTCATTTCTTATTTGTTTATTAGCACTGGAGAGTTTTATGTCTAGTTTTGAACTTACACTCAATGCCTCACACCCAGCGATGTCTGCAGTGCTGCCAGACATGCTTTTTATGCACTTGTCTAAACTGACTCATGACTTTGAGGGTTATGGAAGAATTATTTAATATCTAATGCTTAGGCATAGCCATGATGAGGTCTAACATTGTGGACAATTTACAGAGAAGGAACCAAGCATTTGAGAGGACAGACAAGGAAAGATATAATTGTGCAAGGGCCCATTCCTTTCCCCTCTGCCCACGATTTTTTGTGCAAGTGAAAATGTAGACTCTCAATGTGTTATTTTTGTTACAGTAGGAGTTTCAGGCAGGGGGTTATAAAATCCTTCTGAACTATGAGATTCTGAACTATGAGTGGATAGAAGACATTTGCAGATGTTTTAACATTCACAAGTGAACGTTTGTACCCTCATTTCTTTCATTGCTTTTCCAGGAACACTGTTTTTATTTAAGAAATAGGCACTTTTAATTATACTTATTGTAGTAATCATTTTACCATTTATTTAAGTCATATAATTATGCATCTTAAGCTTATACGGTGTTGTGTGTCAATTAGTAAGCTTAGTCACTTCAGTCATGTATGACACTTTGTGATCCCATGGACCGTAGCCCATCAGGCTCCTCTGTCCATGGGATTTCCCAGGCAAGAATACTGGAGTGGGCAGCCATGCCCTCATCCAGAGGATCTTCCTGACCCAGGGATTGAACCCGCATCTCTTATGGCTTGCATTGGCAGGAGGGTTCTTTACCACTAGTGCTGCCTGGGACGTATGTCAATTACATCTCAGTAAAATTGGGAAAAACAATCAAAAATGAATAGGAGCTAGTATAGCTTTAGTGATTCAAATGAAACATTCTGTAAAGCACTGGTATATCCACATACCCTTGGGAAAGGTATGCAGGGATAAGAATTGCCCCAGTAGCTTCATTCTGAGTGTTTGTGGGGGATTGTGAGTGTGTACGTGTGCTTGTGCTAACATACAAGTTGTACTTCCTGTGTTTCATGTCAGTGAAAGATGCATGCCATTCTTTGAGGTCTGACATATTTCTGCTGCTTGGTATCAAACTCCCTGGAAGACTGATAGACTTTTTAATAACAGAAGCTTTGTCATCGGGAGCTGCTACAGAGGAGGTTTGGAAACCTCTTCCCTGGTGGCTCAGAGTGTAAAGAATCTGCCTGCAATGCAGGAGACTCGGAGTTTGATCCCTGGGTTGGGAAGACCCCCTGGAGAAGGAAATGGCCACCCACTCCAGTATTCTTGCTGGAGAATTTCCTGAAAGAGGAGCCTAGCAGGCTACAGTCAATGGGGTTGCAAAGAGTTGGACACGACTGAGCGACTGATTCTTACTCTTACTCGGCAAGGGGGTAGAATGGGTGGATGTGCCGGCGTCAGTTCCTTCTCAGAGATTGTCGCTATGTGGAAGCATTGCCTAGTATTTAGTGTCCATTCTTCTTAGAGATGAAACACAAAAACCGTCACCTTCCTCAGAGCCCACAGAGTGTTGAGAGCACAGTGCTGGCCTCACTTGGGCTGAGCGGGACGTCTTTTAGATTGGATTTCAAGGCAAAGCTGCGCTGGTGTTTGGGATGGGAGTTGCTACTTTCTCTATGTGATGGACAGTGTGCTGGCAGCCTCTGAATTAGGTCATAGAGATGTGAATCTGGAGGGTTTTTTAGAATATCTTTCTGGTCACCCTGGCCTTTGTGCAGCTTATTGTCTTCCTAAGATGGGTCAGATAGTTGCCTGCATGACCTGATACTTTTGCTTCAAGCTACTTTTCAAAAGACAAAATGTACCCATGTTCAGCATATACACAAAGCACATTCCAATGACAGCTAGGAGTAGGTGTTGAATTATCCACATTTTGAGTCTCTACATTGCTCCCCACCTTACCCACTCCCCTAAACACTGAACATGTGAAGAGCTGAGATATATATCTATCTATCTCACCTGTTCACCATGGTGAACAGGGCAGGATATTCACCATGTAGAAACTTTCAAAAACAAAAGTACTGGTCTGTAGGAGTGAATGTTCCCAAGATGTGTTCCTTTTATCATCGATTTTGTTTTCTGATATACTTTTGAGGTGTGTCTTAAAATTTTTGGTTATGCAGACCTCAGAAAAGAAAACCAGAGCATTCAAAAAAGTTATACACAAATGAGATTATATAAAGGAACACATTCTCTCTGGGTATTTATGGAAACATCTTTCTAATCTCTAATCTAAAATCTTTAGTACTAGCCTTGGAATGTTTTATTAATGAATTCTTTTGGTTTTTAATTAGTGATTTATGACATGTTTCCACTGGGTAGCCTTTGAACTATTACTTCAATTCTCTGAATTTCAGTTTCTTCATCTGGAAATGAGCACAGCAAATCATATTCTTGATAGAATTTAAGGGAAGAGTCACACAATCATTTTGTAAATTACAAAACTCTCTAAAAGTTGTTCATTATTATTTTTATTCTACATCGTGACTTCATATGGACTAGATAAATTCAAGATTCAGTCAAATTCCCTTAAATTTTAATTAGGCTATTTTTATTCAAAAAATTTCCAGATAACTAAATTTTTAGAAGTAAATGCTTACAACTTGCTTAAATTACCAAGTTAAAATAAAAAAACAAATCGTCAGGTTCTTGATTCCTAGTTTGTGAATTGTTAATTTCTGTGAAATAATCTTAACCACAGCATGCCATAAACTGACTTCTTTTAGAAACTTAAACTCTATCAATGATATATTTTCTCATTTTTTCTCTTTTGGTTCCTTAACAACACTCTTCTCTCTGTTATAATGGTAAGAGTTGGTATAAAAATGATTTTAAAAGTTCCATTGCCTGTTGACCCTTATGAAATAGGGCTTGTATCTTCAAAGCTTTTGAAGCTGTAAAATATTTTCAAATGATCCATCTGAAAGAAGGAAAAAATTTACTATTATACTCCATGAATTCCATTTATGTGGGTCTTTTGTTATTTTATTTTCATTTTAATTTTTTAAAATTAAAAACTAGATGAAAAACATTGATTTCTTATTAGAAATCAGTGTTTTTCCTTCCTTTATTTTATTATTTAGTTTCTTAGAAACATATTTATCTTTTCATCAAATTAAAT
The DNA here is from genome assembly GCA_007570785.1 of Antilocapra americana. Lineage (NCBI taxonomy): Eukaryota > Metazoa > Chordata > Mammalia > Artiodactyla > Antilocapridae > Antilocapra > Antilocapra americana. The sequence goes on along the minus strand of ML664175.1, from coordinate 2,541,733 downwards.
TCTCACCACTCTGACAGAATTCTAACTTAGATTTCTTAGCTGGAAGTACATGTGAAATCCTAAGCCTTTATTTACCATTTAAGATGCAGGTATTGTGCTAGGTGCTAGGGCTGTATAGATAAATCTGCACTTTCTGTCTTTAAAGGGCTCACATTCTATATAAAAGAGAGGGTAATTTCTCAGTTCCGGGGAGTCTGAAATGCTCAAATAACCTGAGTACAAGAGCGAAGCCACCAAATAGCATTCAAAATAGCCCTGGGCATTACAGTTGTTGGTGAGGTGGGATCTTCTGCTTTGTAAAATAATGCAGGTACATTGAGAATTAGAATATCCAATGACTCCTCAGTTTTTAAGTTGCTGATTTGTGGACTTAGGGATATCCCATACTGGCCCTAATGGGCTCCTGCTGGGGTTGGGGGGTGGCCCTGGGCCTGGGGCTGGGCAGCCTTCCAGCCTGGCTGCCCTCTTAGGATTGCGTGGAGTGGCCTGAGTTTGAGGTGGTTGATGCTCACAGCTCACTGGGCAGCTGGCTGGAGCTGCAGCGACCATGGGTTTGAGTGGCCAAGTTTCCCTCTGGTTGCCTGCCGTGGAATGTGTTTTCCCATAGAAACAACATTTTAAGTCTGTGGTCAGGTTCCCAGACCAGCCTACAATAGCCCATTTAGCTGATAATGTGGCCGAGAGACTGCTATTTGACTAGCCCGGGGACCAAACCACTACCTATTAACATTGTTTCTATTGGAAAAGCCTGTCCAAGTTCTAAATACCAATATAGAAATGACATTTTGGAGCCCTACCTGTTTGTCAGCTGGGAGCTGCCAGTCCTCAGAACTGGAGAGTTGAATCACTCTTGCCCTCCCGGCTGCTGAAGGACGCCATTCTTTCCCCTCAGCCTGATCCCATTGGCTGGCTTTCCTGTCTTTTCCTGGGGCTGCCAGGACATTCAGAAGATATTATCTCCTTGGACAAAGCTCTCTGTTTGAGAACTTCTGGGAAGTGGTGAGAATCGTGGTTTCAATCCTTTATTTCTTCTGTGGGTGGTAAAGAGGTAGGAAGGGACCAGTTGGCCCTTGGGAGCAGTGAATTCCGTAGGACCATCCTGGGCCTGCCTGTTCTGGATCACCTGCTTACTTTACTTGTTTGCATTTCAATCATTTCTAGAATTTTGCCCACCCTTTAGAAAAGTACAGTGTGGCTTTGGCTTGGGTAAATGGAGCAAATATCCCAGTCAGAGAAAATAACCACACTCGTCTTGAGCTCATAGGTAAATCCAAGGGATTGCTGGGTTCTGGGAAACAGTTCTTCAGAAGCACCGTGAGTTTATGTGATACCATTTGTTCAATCCTTGTAGAGCTGGAGAGATGCAATTTTGAGGCACATTTTTGTTGTTTGTTTTTAATTTTTTTCCTGTTTTGAAGAAACCCCTCCTCATTCTTATAGGATTGAATAGTAATTTCAACTCTTCATAAACAAATACACCTCTCCCCATGTTTAGATGGGAGTCCCTTTTATACTCACAACCAGTGGTGTGATGCCATGGGGCAAGGTACAGATCCCTTGCCTTGGAGAGAAGTAGGTTTAGTGCAAGTTTATCATGACAGAAAGCTAGTCAAACCATAACCTTTAGAAGTTGGGGGCATCACATGGGTGATTTAGTGAGCTGTTCAGACTTATGTGTTCCCAGTATTGTGTAATCCACAGTTCTAGACAAAGAAAGTGCCCTGTGTGGTCAGTAGGATCAAGACTTGCCACACACATTCATGTGCTTCTGGTTTTCATGGGTCAATGTCTGGTTTCCTATTCCAGTGTACCCTGTGGCTTTAAATTCTCCCTTTTAAAACTTTTTTTTTCCCCACAAAGTAAAGCACACGCTTGCACACGTTCCAGTTCAGGTTTAAGTTTAGTCACTCACTCATGTCTGACTTTTTGCAACCCCATGGACTGGAGCATGCCAGGCTTCTCTGTCCATCACCAACTTCTGAAGCTCACTCAAACTCACGTCCATTGAGTCAGTGATGCCATCCAAACATCTCATCCCCTTCTCCTCCTGCCCTCAGTCTTTCCCAGCATCAGGATCTTTTCCAGTGAGTCAGCTCTTCTCATCAGGTGGCCAGAGTATTGGAGTTTCAGCTTCAGCATCAGTCCTTCCAGTGAACATGCAGGACTGATTTCCTTTAGGATTGACTGATTTGACCTCCTTGCAGTCCAGGGGACTTTCAAGAGTCTTCTCCAACACCACAGTTCAAAAGCATCATTTCTTTGGTGCTCAGCTTTCTTTATAGTCCAACTCTCACATCCAGGCATGACTACTGGAAAAATCATAGCTTTGACTAGATGGGCCTTTGTCAGCGAAGTAATGTCTCTGCTTTTTAATATGCTGTCTAGATTTGTCATAGCTTTTCTTCCAAGGAGCAAACGTCTTTTAATTTCATGGGGGCAGTCACCCTCTACAGTGATTTTGGAGCCCAGAAAAATTAAGTCTCTCACTGTTTCCATTGTTTCCTCATTCATTTGCTGTGAAATGATGGGACCAGATGCCATGATCTTAGTTTTCTGAATGTCAAGTTTTAAGCCAGCTTTTTCACTCTCTTTTACTTTCATCAAGAGGCTCTTTAGTTCCTCTTCACTTTCTGCCACTTAGGTGGTGTCATCTGAGTATCTGAGGTTATTGATATTTCTCCTGGCAGTCTTGATTCCAGCTTGTGCTTCATCCAGCCAGGCATTTCTCATGATATACTCTGCATGTGAGTTAAAGAAGCAGGGTGACAATACACAGCCTTGACATACTCCTTTCCCAATTTGGAACCAGTCTGTTGTTCCATATGCAGTTCTATCTGTTACTTCTTGACTTGCATACAGATTTCCCAGGAGGCAGGTAAAGTGGTGTGGTATTCCCATCTCTTTAAGAATTTTCCAGTTTGTCGTGATCCACACAGTCAAAAGCTTTGGTGTAGTCTATAAAGCAGAAGTAGACACTTTCCTGGAACTCTCTTGCTTTTTTGATGATCCAACAGGTGTTGGCAATTTGATTTCTCGTTCCTCTGCTTTTTCTAGATCCAGCTTGAACATCTGAAAGTTCTTGGTTCACGTACTGTTCAAGCCTGGCTTCAAGAATTTGGGGTGTTACTTTGCCATCGTGTGACATGAGTGAAATTGTGTGGTAGTTTGAGCATTCTTTGGCATTACCTTTCCTTTGGATTGGAATGAAAAATGACCTTTTCCAGTCCTGTGGCCACTGCTGACTTTTCCAAATTTGCTGGCATATTGAGTGCAGCACTTTCACAGCATCATATTTTATGATTAGAAATAGCTCAGCTGGAATTCCATCACCTCTACTAGCTTTGTTTGTGGTGATGCTTCCTAAGGCCCACTTGACTTTGGACTTCAGGATGTCTGGCTCTAGTCCAGTGATCACACCATGATGGTTATCTGGGTCATGAAGATCTTTTTTGTATAGTTCTTCTGTGTATTCTTGCCACCTCTTCTTAATATCTTCTGCTTCTATTAGGTCCATACCATTTCTGTCCTTATTGTGTCCATCTTTGCATGAAGTATTCCTTTGGTATCTTTAATTTTCTTGAAGAGATCTCTAGTCTTTCCCATTCTGCTGTTTTCCTCTATCTCTTTGCATTGATCACTAAGGAAGGCTTTCTAATCTCTCCTTACTATTCTTTGGAACTCTGTATTCAGATGCTTATATCTTTCCCTTTCTCCTTTGCCTTTTGCTTCTCTTCTTTTCTCAGCTACTTGTAAAACCCCCTCAGACAACAATTTTGTCTTTTTGATTTGTTTTTCTTGGAGATGGTCCTGATCACTGCCTCCTGTACAATGTCTGGAACCTCTGCCCATAGTTCTTCAGGCACTCTATGAGATCTAATCCCTTAAATCTATTTGTCACTTCCAGTGCATAATCAAGGGATTTGATTTAGGTCACACCTGAATGGTCTACTGGTTTTCCCATTTCAGTCACCTATAAAAGATTGCAACAGGATTTAAATTGGCTGCCACTCCAAAATGGTCTCCCAGATTTGGGGAACTGCCTTAGCAACCTGGTTTCCTTAGCTGAGAAAGGCTGAAGGTGTGTGTGTGTCTGTGTCCTTGATATGGAAACCTAAATTCTTTGGCTTTCAGGTTCTTGGGCTACTGCTTTGGATCAACACAAAATTTCCACAAAACACAACTTAGGGCGTAATTTAATGAAACTGTGGAAGCCTCATCCTCTCTGTGCCACTGGTGCACACAGACTAGGGAAGGAAAAGCCTCCATTCTAGCAGTGCATCCAGAGGAACCTCTCCAAGCTGCCTGCTGAGTTCTGTGATGCTCGTCTTGAGGAACTGACCACAAATCCTGGCCCCATCAATGACTTTGATCAGGCACAATAATCTGTCACAAGAAAGTTACACTTAAAACTTTTGTTGAGTCACCTTTGGGATTTATGGCTTTCTTTTGCTGGAGAAATAAGCAGAATCAGATTATTTATATATGAGTGTTTTCTCTACATTGATTTTCTATTTTCTTGAAGGAAATGTATTGATCCCTGAGTTATAAACATTGATAACTTCACTGATTAGAATAAATTAATGATCAGAATATCAGCAAAACAGCCAAGCCATGAAACCATAATGCATTACTATTTAACTGTCTCCAAGTGATAGTCACTTAGTTGTGTTTGACTCTTTGCAAGCACACAGACTGTAGCCTGCCAGGTTCCTCTGTCCATGGAATTCTCCAGGCAAGAATACTGTACTGGGTTTTCATGCCCTTCTGCAGGGAATCTTCCCAACCCAGGGATCAAACTCAGATCTCCCACATTGCAGGCAGATTCTTTATTAACTGAACCACTAGGGAAGCCCATTTAACTGTCTATAACCATTTAAACAGGCATGGAATATTCTTCTGTTAAATAGATTAATTTATAAGAAATAGTTCTCACTATGAGGAAGTTTTCTATGTTCGCCTCATTTACAGCTGGCTTGTTTATGACACCAAAGAGATGGTGTTAATCTTTCTTAATTATAATTTGTACTTACTGAGGCATTTAGTCAGTGCTTCTAAACAGACTCCAAGATGGTCCTGGCATAACAAGCATTGTTTCTCTGTTTGAAGAACTGTTAGACTGGGATCAGAGGGGCCTAGGGATGGGTTTCACAGATGAGAATCTGTGCATGAAATTATTTAAAGTATATAATTGCAATATAACTATTATAATTGCAATATAATATAATAGGTTTTTTGAGAAGTATGTCTGGAATTGTGTTGGTAGGTTGAAACATGATGGGATTAATCAAGGAAAAGAGATTAGTATTATGAGGGGAGATGGAATTATACGCTAAACAGGAAAGGTAGAAGAGCTAGTATAAATGTGAAAGAAGAGTTTAGAGTGTGTGTGTGTGTGTGTGTGTGTGTGTGTGTGTGCGCGCGCGTTGGGGGAGGGGGCTTGTACATGAGTCAGGCTGAGTCACTCAAGAGGGGGAGCAGAGCAGGAGTGTCGAAGTTGATGACACTGAAAGGTCTCTGAAGCTAATAGTGAGATGTTTAACGTTTTATGGTGATTAAAGGTCCAGCTATAGAATTAGGCATGGTGACTATGGAAAGATGCTTAGCAACTAATGAGAACATACTGTATAGCTCTGGAAACTCTAGACAATGCTCTGTGGGGATCTAAATGTGAAGGAAGTCCAACTGCTGTCCAGTGGAACCCAAAACCATATGGTAAAGCAACGGTCCTCCAATAAAAGTTAACTTAAAAAAGAAGCAGATTAGCTACATTGTCCTAATGGAGCAGGGAGGGACTAGGAAGCCAGGAAAAAGGAATGTGATATTAGTCCAACAGTGAAACACTAGGATTTGGACAAGGAATTTACTAATGGGGTTAAAGGATTTGAGAGTAATTTCAACAGTGGGATGAAATAAAACTAGTGACCCCTCTTAGCAACTGGGAAACATCAAGTCATAACTCAGATAGTCCCCCTTCCAAGCTTACCTCGGGTGATGAGGCTAAATGTTCTTGTTTTGAGCTTCCGTAGCTCCTCAGGCAGACCTAGATGTCTGTGTTTTACCTGTCATGTTGGCATGCTTTGCATACTTGTCTGTCTTTTTTCAAGAGCAAAGACTCTTATCTTAGTCACCTTTGAGGGAATGTAACAGTTTATTTATAATTGCATGGTAACAATATTATTGCTATTTTACTTTTAAATAAACTTTAAAAGTTCTAATAAATTTTAGCACAGTTTTAGATTTGCAAGAAAAAAAAAACAGGATAATACAAAGAGCTCCTATGAAACCTGGACACAAATTTCTCTGCTGTTAGACTCCAGTACTCTTGCCTGGAAAATCCCATGGATGGAGGAGCCTGGTAGGCTGCAGTCCAGTCAATTCAGTCTCTCAGTCGTGTCCAACTCTTTGCTACCCCATGAACCGCAGCACACCAGGCCTCCCTGTCCATCACCCACTCCCAGAGTCCACCCAAACCCATGTCCACTGAGTCGGTAATGCCATCCAACCGTCTCATCCTCTGTTGTCCCGTTCTCCTCCTGCCCTAAATCCTTCCCAGCATCAGGGTCTTTTCAAATGAGTCAGCTCTTCACATCAGGTGGCCAAAGTATTGGAGTTTCAGCTTCAGCATCAGTCCTACCAATGAACACCCAGGACTGATCTGCTTTAGGATGGACTGGTTGGATCTCCTTGCAGTCCAAGGGACTCTCAGGAGTCTTCTCCAACACCACACTTCAGAAGCATTAATTCTTTGGCTCTCAGCTTTCTTTATAGTTCAACTCTCACATCCATACATGACCACTGGAAAAACCATAGCCTTGACCAGGCGAACCTTTGTTGATAAAGTAATGTCTCTGCTTTTTAATATGCTGTCTAGGTTGGTCATACCTTTCCTTCCAAGGAGTAAGTGTCTTTTAATTTCATGGCTGCAATCACCATCTGCAGTGATTTTGGAGCCCAAAAAATAAAGTCAGCCATTGTTTCCACTGTTTCCCTATCTATTTGCTATGAAATGATGGGACCGGGTGCCATGATATTAGTTTTCTGAATATTGAGCTTTAAGCCAACGTTTTCACTCTCCTCTTTCACTTTCATCAAGAGGCTGTTTAGTTCTTCACTTTCTGCCATAAGGGTGGTGTCATCTGCATATCTGAGGTTATTGATATTTCTCCCTGCAATCTTGATTCCAGCTTGTGCTTCCTCCAGCCCAGCATTTCTCATGATGTATTCTGCATATAAGTTAAATAAGCAGGGTGACAATATACAGCCTTGACATACTCCTTTTCCTATTTGGAACCAGTCCATTGTTCCATGTGCAGTTCTAACTGTTGCTTCCTGACCTGCATACAGGTTTCTCAAGAGACAGGTCAGGTGGTCTAGTATTCCCATCTCTTTCAGAATTTTCCACAGTTTATTGTGATCCACACAGTCAAAGGCTTTGGCATAGTCACTAAAGAAGTAGATATCAGTCCATGGGGTCGCTAAGAGTTGGACACGACTGAGCGACTTCACTTTCTCTTTTCACTTTCATGAGTTGGAGAAGGAAATGGCATCACACTCCAGTGTTCTTGCCTGGAGAATCTCAGGGACGGCAGAGCCTGGTGGGCTGCCGTCTATGGAGTTGTACAGAGTCAGGCACAACTGAAGTGACTTAACAGCAACAGCAGGGCTGAACCAATATTGATACATTTTTGTTAACTAAAGTTCATTTTTATTCAGATTAATTTATTTTAGAACTGAATATCCTTTCTAATGTTCAAAATCCCATCCAGGATGCCACATTGCATTTAGTTTTCATGTCTTCTTAGGCTATGATAGTTTCTCAGACTTTCCTTGTTTGTGATGACCGTGACAATTTTGAGGACTATTGGCCAGGAATTTTGTAGATTATCCCTCAGTTAGGATTTCTTGGGTAAAGAAGTCACTATGCCCAGCTCATGCAGAGTATCTACATAAATTATTTGGAATTTATTAGCACAAGAGACTTTGCTCTTTTCTTGCCTTTATTTATGCAATCATTTATTTATCATCTTGACTCACAGACATTTATTTTATACTTTGGATTATAATCCAATACTACTTTTGTTATTCTGCTACTTGAATGTTTCTGGCTTTGGCCACTGGGAGCTCTTCATTTGGCTCCTGCTGACATATGCTCATCATTGTAAGTTTCTGTTTCTTTGCTTGGCAGTTACCTTCTACTTTCTATTGCCAAGTGATCCTCCAGACTCACCTTGTGCACTTATTGCCCAGTCCTTGAGTCAGCCATATTTCCCAGGAGCCCTGGTTCATTTTATTGGAGAATGATATTAGAAACCATGATCTTGGTGTTATGTGTGCTTCTCTTAGTTACTTTTATTTCTTAACTAACACAGGGCCTAGCACATAATGGATTCTCACTGAATATGGTTGAATGGCTTTGTGCTTGTCTACAATTGCCTTGTAGACAAGGCGATTATTCGTATGCCTCATTGTGTGCTCAGTAGTGAATTTACTGGCTATACCAGAAGACGAGTTATGTGATCTTGGATACCTTGTTGCTGTTGTTGTTCAGTTGCTAACTCATATCCGACTCTTTGTGACTCCGTGGACTGCAGCACACTAGGCTTCCCTGTCTTTCATTTTCCCCTTTCTCTTGGATTTTGCTCAAACTCATGTCCATTGAGTCAGTGATGCCATCCGACCATCTCATGCTCTGTCAGTTGGAGGTAGTAACAGACCATTTCATTCTAGAGGCACTGAGAGTATAAATTTAGAGAGTGAGAGAGAGAAAGGGGGGTGGGGCAGGAACAAAGGAGGGAAAAGAAGCGAAGGGAGGGAAGCCTTGAGAAACAGACAGACACTGGCTTTGGAGGAGAGGATAATGGAGTCACTAATCTAACGGAGATAGGAGAAAGCAAGAAGAGGATAAAGCTCCTGCAATCCATAATACAAACAGTTTATCTTCCTGTTCCTTTTGAAATCATCTTCATTCAGAAACGTTGTTTGTGGTAGGTTAGAGAGGTTGGCTGGCTGGCTTAAGTCTTCCAACAAAAAAATCCAGCACTGTCTGTGTCCCAGCCAGTGTTGATCCAGACAATCCAGAAATACATCCCTGGGTCTGGAGAGCCTGGCTGATGCTTGGGGAAGCCATGGAAGTAATTTTCATTGCTGGGGTTTGAAGTTTCATTACTCGACCTGTTGTGACTGGCTGATGGGTTGGAATGGTCATATGTAGTATTCAGGTCACTGCTGTTACTTCTGCCTTTGGCTAAGAAGAGAGCCAGAATAAAAGAAATAAAATAAGGGTGGAGCAGTTGCAAAATTTACTGAAGCAGTGGAGTCATTTATCAGATAGCACAGGTGGTTTTTCTTTTTTACTTTGGTAACATTTGTCAAAGTTCTCATAAAATAATGATGTGTGGTTCCACAGCATATATAGCTCATTTGTGTATTATAGTTTTTTTCATTTTTTAATCTCATTTTTGATAAAGCTGTGATTATTTTTAAACTGACACTGGACTATTAGGATGTCTACCTTGAGGCGTGTTACATGGGCACCTTTTGTCATGTGGTGGCATATGCTTTTTGATACCTCTCCATACTTATGCTCAAGAGGACTAAATCATAACTTTTGTCCCTGAAGGTCAAAGAAGGCAGCAGGGTCCATATCATTAATGTTTACCTAATGCTTATTATTCTATTTGTCCAAAGTTTTATCACTTCATAACTGAGAAACTCATGCATATAAAACAAGAGTCCCTTGAATTTGTTTTTGTTACCCCAGTCTTGTCTGAAAAAGACTGCATTTGGGATAGGAAACAGAAAGGCTATCTTGTCTATAAGAGGCCGGACTCGCAGAAGTGGGTTTTGGCTTAGGAATGTGGACGCACTGCAGACATCTCACACAGAGGCCAGTTTTTACAATGATGTGGTCAGACATGGTAGAGCCCAGCTATTTGCTCCATTGAGAGGGGCTTTAGCTAGCCCATACAGTCTCTGAGAGCTGTGTCTGAACTGGATCCAGATATCCAGCCTGCCGAGGCTCACCCCTCCCCTAGAGTGACTGGAGTTGGGTTGTTGCAGGGCTAACATTCAGAGCATCTGGTAAGGAAAGTTACAAAGAGTAACTGAAAAAGTGTCATGTATAGCAATAAGGTGGAATAGAAGCATATCCTTCCCACCATCAACTATTAAGAATCAGGTAAAACAGTTCATGTTTGTTTTTGGTCAGTTGATGGACATTTTGTGATTTTTTAAAATAAATGCCGCCATCAATGCTGCTGAGTGAATATCATCTTGTCACCTAAATACATCTTTGCCTCAAGACAATGTGCTCTAAAATAAGATTTCCTGAGTTCAAATCCCCATTCTCTACTTCTAAGCTATGGAACTTTAGCTAGCTAGCTAGCTTGTTTACCCTTAGTTTCCTCACTATTAAAATAGTAGTAATAGAATTTAGCTCAGAGCGTTTCCATGAAGATGAAATAATGTGTCTTTAGCGCTTGGTACATCTTTTCTCTTTGAATTTTACCTTTAGTTTGCTGAATGCTACTGCCACTTGCATGGAGCTCTAACTCTGACTCTTTTTTTAACTATGGGTTGGTGGGTATATCTGATGAAGTACAAAGAAAGAGGTACCAATGCTACACTTTTATTTATACAAAAAAGTAACTTCATTAATGATTTGTCTACTTTGTTAATGATTTTTTTGTGCTGAAACCTGAGAGTAAAATCTTTCGGAATGGAAATAATCTAACATGTCTATTTTAGACTTCAAATATCTTAGTGCTTTCCAACTTAAATAAGGCATTCATTTCTAGAATTAAACCTGTTTTTTTTTTCTGTGTGCAGGCAGAATAAGTGCCATCCAGTTAGTTTGCAGTTCTCAAGACCAAAGCCCACAGAGGAGATAACATATCTTTCTAATACTTTGTATTAAGCCACAAGACATAGTAGTATTTAGTATTGTTGAAGAACAAATGGTAACAAGACAAAGCAATTGTCATTTGATGATGTTGGTTGAAGTTAAATAATATATTACTTATTAAAAAGGACAAAGTCATTAAACTCCAAAAAGTCAGAGCATGAAAACAAATCATACTTCAACACTATATAGAATTTCAAGTAATGCGATGAAATGAAAATGTGATAACTAATGAAAAGGAACTGTGAATGCTTCATTCTAATGAAGCAGGAAGTACCCTGTTTATGAGATAAGAAGTTCGTACTTTTGTTGTTTTAAATAAAAGATGATGATCAAAGTATAACAGGACATATTTTTTAAATGAATAGTTATAGATGGGTATTAATTGAGAAAGCAAAAGAGCTTTCTACTTCCCCAGACCTTCATCTCCTGAGGCAACCAGTGTTAACCATTTCTGTTTTTAGTTCTTCTCATATTTATCCTCTTTGACACCATGTACTGTGTTTGCACTTCCATGTCTACATTTAAACAGTACGTAATGACTTCTTGCCATGAAAGATGCGGACATAACTCACTTGGATCTATACTTTTACTCTCTCTTCTCTTTCCCATTTTTAAAATAACTATTGAATGACTTTTAGTTATTGGTATTTTAAAAAATTAGGTTCTTTAACCTCTATTTCCTGAATCAATTGCTTTATTTCTTGCCACACTTTCTTTCCAACTTGTTTCTTGATTTATGACACATGACAGTTTAAAATATTTACCTTTTGTTTTGTAACCATTGTAAATTGTAATGTCTCCCATGTTTTGTCTGTATGTTGATTCTAAACATTGAAGGAATAATAAAGAATGTCTGTTACTGTGATTTTTCAAATACTTTGGAAAATCTTTTGAATATCTTTGTAGGACTGATTTTGTTTTCTTTTTTTCCCTACCTTTTTTTTTTTTACTCTGTTGTATGTATTGTACGTATATTACCATGCTGCCGCTGCTGCTGCTAAGTCACTTCAGCTGTGTCCGACTCTGTGTGACCCCGTAGACGGCAGCCCACCAGGCTCCCCTGTCCCTGGGATTCTCCAGGCAAGAACACTGGAGTGGGTTGCCATTTCCTTCTTCAGTGCATGAAACTGAAAAGTAAAAGTGAAGTTGCTCAGTCGTGTCCAACTCCTAGCGACCCCATGGACTGCAGCCTACCAGGCTCCTCTGTCCATGGGATTTTCCAGGCAAGAGTACTGGAGTGGGGTGCCATTGCCTTCTCCATGTTACTCCATAGATACACTCATTCTTGTCAGACAGTATGTCCTGGTTTTTGTTTGAAAAACATAGTTACTCTGAGTACAGGACACCCTACAGAAGACTCAGGGATTCTCTGAAGCTCTTCCAGGGCTTGGTTTGGAGTTGGATTGAATCCAGTGGAGTTGTTGGAGGGGAATGTTTGAGGTGGTTGACTTTGACCTGGATTGTCATTTTAGATTGAGAGAACTTTTATGAAATTTGGGTGTTCTCCTGCCCCAGCTGTCTATACTGTCTCTTCCTCTTGCTCCCTTTTCCAAGATTATGAGTTATCCTAGGAAGTTCTGGGCACTCTGAACTGAAGTTTAGGGCACTACTTTGTCACAGGAGGGACAAAGAATGGAGAGCATTTGGCTTGAAATTCCCAGTAAAATTTCTCTCTTCCTTCATCTCTTATGGTTCCTTTGGCTGCATAGCTAATTTAGATCAGAAGATAATCCCACCACTGTGCTGCTGCTGCTGCTGCTATATGTTTTTACTGTCCTTTTCATTATTTCATCTGATACACAAACATACGATGCTGACACATTCCATTATCCCAATTGTAGAGAAATAAACTAAGGCTCAGGGAGTTCCTAACACCGGGCACATATTAAGCCTCTATCCAATAATTTTCTGTCTAGCATTGGAAGAGCCCTGGCTATTCTACCCTGGCTAATCCTACCCTGGCTAGGTATGGATTTGGGGCCCTCTCCTTGGCTCCCTCCATCCTTTTTCTTTCTCTTTCTGATGTCAGCATCAGTTGGTCTGAAGTGTGCATTTTTCCCTGTAGGATGTTCCAGTTTCTCTGGGGCTGTAAAGGGAGTTCAGGACAGGGCAAAGACTTGAGCTCATTTTCCAATCCTCCATTTGGTTAAAGTGGTGAGTTTAGGGAGAATGCAGGAGGGTTCTGTACAAATATAGTGAGAATATCTGAGTACACTCCAACAGAAAATGCATTTTAGCTCTGCAATTGTTTTTAAAGGCTTATACTTACGGGACTATAGTATTTATACCAGCAAGGCTTGGAGTAGCTGCTATTTTGTGAAATTGATTGTAAAACCTTTGATCTTCCTTACCAGCCCCTCAACTTGAAGAACTGGCATCAATGTTTAGGCCCTCAGATGTGGCAGAGTGAAATGAATGGTTTCGTTTGGGTATAAAATTTGCTAGATTTTTACCCAGTTGTTCCCTTAAAGTGTTAAATATGGATCATCTGGATCCTGAATGTATGGCTTTGTTCCAAAACATGTGATGAACTGTCTGTAAACAAGAAATCCAGAGTGATATGAATTTTATTTTCCTGTAACTGCTGCTATCAACTATGTTTCCAAACTTTGGCTAAAGAAATATTTACAAGTTTTGGCTTTTATTTTTTTCTGACTAATGTCAGAGTTTGCATTCCTGTAATTCTGGTGAAAGGAAGAATGTGGTCACATTTTAGATGGTAGATTGGCCATAGGAAAAAATATATACAACTTCAATGAGTAAAAATATAAGGCCTCACATTCAGTAGACTTTATGATGACTTTTCTTAACTAGATTGGTAAATGTATTATTCAAACTAGACTCGTATAGTACCACAAATTTTTATACCTATGCATTGTGATAGAAAGCACTGCATTTTGTTTCTATGGTTTTTATTTTCCTGATGCTCTGTGTACATAGGTAATATTAAGTATATCCTTATTGGTATCATTATGTTAAAATATAAGCCAGCATTGAGTCCCAGGAGCTTACTATTCTTGTCTGCAAAGATTCATACTGTTCTAATAACTCAGGAATTTTTTCCTTTAATTAAGTCACATATTCTTTTTTGAAAAAAAAATGGAGTTATTGTGATTGAATATTTTTGTTTTTGTTTCAGACCCAATGTCTGTGGATCACGTTATAATGCTTACTGTTGCCCTGGATGGAAGACTTTACCTGGTGGAAATCAGTGTATTGTCCGTAAGTAATAGGCGGTCTATTATTTTTCATCGTTTTCTTTTGTTTTGGTTGCATGGTGATTCTTAGTATTCTGTCCTATGTAACTACAAACCATTAGTTTGTAGTTAATATGTTTATAACAGAGCCTTCCAGCTCTAAGATTTTCCGACTTCCTCTGAATCCAGCTTGGGAATATATTAACTCAGGCAAGCCACTGTTAATACTTTAATTCAGTGACTTCCTTTAGAATGTTTCTGAGATAGAGGGAATAGAGCTACAGGGATACTTTGATTAAGATTTTGGGTCATTGCATCCATTATTTCTGGCTGTGTAGACTATGTCATCACTTCAATGGTTTTTTTTTTTTTTAAGTTTATCATTGTTTCCTTCCTTATTGTAATTTCTGTGTTGGCCACCTACAAGCCTACCCAAACCTTGCATGTTGAATTTGGGTGATGGAGGCTAAAAGCAAATCTAACTGTTAGACAAAGGGGAGAGGAAGCAGATAGAGCATCATATGGAAATGAGTGAAAAGACTGGGGGAGGAACTCTGATGATACCAGAGATTCCTGTATTGATTCTGCTTCTGTGGCAAAGCTCAGGTTCTCATATCCCACAAATGTTGTGCGACAAGTCACATGCCGGACAAGGTGGTGTTTAATGGAGATACTGAGTCAGATTAGTTATGGCATTGGTCCCCATGAACTTCTACAGTTATCACACCTGTGAAATAATTTTCAGATTTTGTAAAAATCCATTAGTATAATAGGGAAATTTAGAGCTGAGAAGCCTTTAAGGAATCATGTCATCCCCCTTCTCATTTGGCCAAAAATGGTCCGTGGAGAAGAAGAGATTATTTCAATCAGCATTCTCTTGGTGACCTGAAAAAGTTAATTTCCATCCCAGTTCTTGATTTTGACTAAAAAAACTTATTCATTTGGCACCTTGTGGTTTATGTCAAAATCAAAACTGACTGAGAGAGGGATGTGATGGTTTTTGAAGTTTTCTAAATGAACTTGACAACAAAACCCTTTCCCTAGTGTTCTGTGGAATCTCTGAGAAATGCTACCTTTAGGTATTTAAATAAATGTTTGTAGAGCCCTTTGACAGGTTATTTCTTAATAGTTTGCAATCTCCATCCTGGGGCTCTTCTGATGTTTTGATGCACTTTCTATCAAGGGCGTTATTTTTAGCCTTGCATACTTCATTTACTTCTTGCAAGTTTCTGCAGGAGTTTGATGGGAAGAATCAAGTCTATGAGTATCAAAGAGTAGTGACCAAATCTTGGTTTTTTGATAAACATAAACCATTTGCCATTTGAACTTATTCTTCAGTCCAGTTAGCAGAGCATTTGGTACCAGTATGCTATTAGTCTCTGGGTGGCTTGAAGACGTTAATAGTCTTCTAAAAGATGAATGGCTTCCTGACTATAGAATCAGTACTATTAACTGGAGTCACACTTCTCCTCTCAGACTGTTGAAGTAGTTCACAACAGGACTAAATGTGTAGGATACAAGTTGCTCTGTAGATCAGATGTTCTCAGCTGGCAGGATCGGAAGGAACCAGGAAGCAGTCTGAGCCAGGCATGGTATTTTTTATAAAGATTACAGAATTTTAAGCATTTACAGTAAAATAGGCTACCAGGAAGTTTTATACCACTTACTCTAAGTTAGTGGTATACACTTACTCTAAGAATGTGTATGTGTGTTAGTTGCTAAGTCATGTTTGACTCTTGCAACCCCATGGACTGTAGCCCACCAGGCTCCTCTGTCAATGGGATTTTCCAGGCAAGAATACTGTAGTGGGTTGCCATTTCCTTCTCCAGGGGACTCTTCCGGACCCAGGAATTGAACCCAGGTCTCCTGCATTGCAGGTGGATTCCTGCATGGCAGGCAGATTCTTTACCCACTGAGCTACAGAAAGCCCCATATATACATATATGTATATATGTATGTATATGGGCTCCTCTGGTGGCTCAGTGGCAAAGAATCCTCCTGCCAATGCAAGAGACACAGGAGAAGCAGGTTTGATACTTGAGTTGGGAAGATCCCCTGGAGGAGGAAACAAGAAGCCACTCCAGTATTCTTGCTTGGGAAATCCCATGGACAGAGAAGGCTGGCGGGCTACAGTTCATGGGCTCACAAAGAGTTGGACACTACTTAGCTACTCAGTTCAGTTCAGTTCAGTTCAGTCGCTCAGTTGTGTCCGACTCTTTGCAACCCCATGAATCACAGCATGCCAGGCCTCCCTGTCCATCACCAACTCCCGGAGTCTACCCAAACCCATGTTCATCGAGTTGGTGATGCCATCCAACCATCTCATCCTCTGTCATCCCCTTCTCCTCCTGCCCCCAGTCCTTCCCAGCATTAGAGTCTTTTCCAATGAGTCAGTTCTTCGCATGAGGTGGCCAAAATATTGGAGTTTCAGCTTCAATATCAGTCCTTCCAATGAACAACCAGGACTGATCTCCTTTAGGATGGACTGGTTGGATCTCCTTGTAGTCCAAGGGACTCTCTAGAGTCTTCTCCAACACCACAGTTCAAAAGCATCAATTCTTCGGCGCTCAGCTTTCTTCACCATCCAACTCTCACATCCATACATGAGTATTGGAAAAACTATAGCCACAACATATATATGTGTGTGTATGTATATGCAGGAATATATATATAGAGAGAGAGAGAAGGAAGTGGCAACCCACTCTAGTGTTCTTGCCTGGGAAATCGCATGGGCTGAGGAACCTGGTGGGCTACAGTCCCTGGGGTCACAAAAAGTTGGACCACGACTGAGCGACTAAACAACAACAACGCAGGATTTTTGCTTGTTTTGTTTTCCTTTTATAGACTCTCCTCGGCTCACTGACAGATTGTGAGCTGTGGAATGAGTAAAGAGAGGCTAGAGAATCACTCATGTGGATAAGGGAGCTTCCCAGTGTTAGATTCTATTTAGTCCAACAGGTTTGTTTTATAAATGAGTAGACCCGAGGCCTACGGTCACACAGGTCATGGTAGCAAAGTTAACAAGGAACTCGATCGTCCAGGTTTCCTCACCTGAGGACTGGGGCTCCGTGACTCACCGTGCTCTGAAGCCATGTGCTAACAGACCTCTGGTTTTATTCACAGCCATTTGCCGGCATTCCTGTGGGGATGGATTTTGTTCGAGGCCAAATATGTGCACTTGCCCATCTGGTCAGATAGCTCCTTCCTGTGGCTCCAGATCCAGTGAGTATAACATATCATTATATATAATATTATTTTATGTGGTTATGCCCTATTTTCTCCTAAATTTGCTTTTGGCTTTTCTCTTGCCTGCAATACATTTTTTTTTTTCACTAGAACATCTGCCTTCTCTGTTCTGCCCAAAATACTTGGAGTGGCTCTCCTCAGTCTGGCCTCCCATTTCCCTTCTTAACTTTTTATAGGGAAATTACCTGTGGGACATAGTTACTATGAATAATATAAAGATTGTGGCCTTCTTCTGTGTAGGTGTCATCTTATTTATCTTTGTGTCTCCAATGTAAACACCATAAAAGATACTCAGTGACATGATCGTTTAATGAACATTTTTGGCTCAAGAAAACTAGACATTCTTCCTTGTGGTGCTGAAGTAGGAATCTGATTAAACACTTTTTACCTCTTGAGACCCCTGCCTTTTGTGAGGACAGTGTTAGAAGTCATCATGGCAGTGTATTGGGGATGATTTATCATGAAGCACAAACATATTTTGCCTTTCAGAATTTTACCACTTTGTTCATTCTGTGATGCCAAGGAAATATCCACAGTTCATTATTCAGAGACTTTGCTGGCTTATTCTGTTGTTTTTGTTTTTAAATGTGGGTGCTTAGCAGTGAATTAGGGGAAATGTGGGGATTGGGAAGGAGGTGAGTCATTGGTTGTTAAAAAGTGAAGTTCATATCTATCGATATAAACAGCCCCTCAACATCCTGACCATCACCAAGGCAAAAATCTCCGGCTCCTTTTCCACTTCCAATTTCTGGTGAGAAAATACACTTCCCTTACAGCATGTTCTGGTTTTGACATGGTTTTGAGAGTACTGTGGAATATTGTGAGCTTCCCAGGTGGTGCTAGTGATAAAGAACCCACCTGCCCAATGCAGGAGTTGTGAGAGATGCAGGTTCGATTCCTGGGTCAGGAAGATCCCCTGGAGGAGGGCATGGCAACCCACTCCAGTATTCTTGCCTGGAGAATCCCATGGACAGAGGAGCCTGACAGGCTACAGTCCATAGCATCGCAGAGTCAGACACGACTGAAGCAACATAGCATGCATGCATGCATTGTTGAATAAGTGCATTCTCTTTTGTCAGTTGCAAGTAGAGACTTGAGCATGATCAAGATCCTGTTACCTGTTAAGGGTCCTAACATTTAACTGTGGTTCTCATGAACCAACTAACAATGGGGCCAGTAGTACAGGGTAGCAGACCTTCTTGGTACCCACTCACATACCTTGGCATTCATGGGTTACACAAACAACTCTGCCTTTGGAGCTTTGTAACATTTTTCTGGCCAGGGAGCATGCATGGCAAGCTGGAAAGGCTGAGGGGATTAATTAGAAGCACCTTTTAACTATTGACAAATGGAAAGTGTTGGATTAATGCCTGTGCTTCCTTGCCTCTCATTTTGCTTAACTATGAGGTGTGTTATTCACTGTCTTCTAAAGTTCCCTAGTGGGATGGAGCCCAAGCTGCCCATGTAGGAACAGGCTTGAGAATGTACTTCATTAGTTTCCTTCTGTTACCTGTCTCACTTTCCCAGTGTTTCCTGAAGTTACTTCTAAAAGAAACCACTGACATTTGAGTTATTGTCTCAGAATTTGCTTCTGGTGGAAGTCAAATGGAGACAGATGAGGACTAAATACAGACAGTTGTAGGTTGGGATAGAAATTCCCCTGTGGGCTGGGGCTCATTTGCTTATTGCAATGAGTATAGCGTGTTCTTTTTTTTTCATTTTTTTTTTAAATCTTTTTATTTTGTATTGAGGTATAGCTGATTAATGACGTTGTGAGAGTTTCAGGTGAACAGCGAAGGGGTAGAATGTTCCTTCTTAATCTCAGCTTGGTTTTGAATGTGTGTCCTCTAAGCAACAGGAGGTTAATTCCATATATCAGGAGCACTTGAGCTGGAACAGTAGCAGGAGGCAGAGTGCTCAGTTGGCAGCACTTTGGGGAACATGCTGGATGTCTCCACCTCTATAAGGATGATGACCTCCAGGCTGCCTCTGAGGAGTGAGAGCCCCGGGTGGGGAAGGAGACTACTCAGCAAGTGGGGAGTAGAACCATCCTTCAACCAGCCACCAACACACCACTCCACAAGCGGGAGAAAGTACAGTCAGGTGGCAAACTGGATATCCAGCTGGAGAGGTCTTCAATGATAGTGTGAGCTGCTAATGATTTAGTCAAGTAAAAATCACGAGGTGTGGAGAAAAGAGATTAATAAGATCAGAGGGAAAAGCTGTGGTTCTCAAGCTAGCAGCAAGGTGGGAGGAGTGCGGTGGTAAGGTCCTGTGGGCCAGATTAGGGTAGAGGCTGAAGTCCAAGACTTGTGCGTGGTAATCTCTGAGGAGGTTTGGGTCTGTCTGTGGTGCTTGTTCACTGGACAAAATCCACAAGTACTTTGTGGATGAGAGTGAAGTGAGGGGGAGGACACGGTTTCATGAGGTTTTTTGAGGCATGTGGAGCCTTTAAAATCATTGGCTTGGCCTCTACCTGAACTAATAATGTCCAGACAGCTTGCACAACTAAAGCTGGCAGAATGTTTTATTAATAACTTAAGAGTAGCTGAGGAATGATCAGAATTCGTTTCTGATCTTTTTAAATGATGTTCTAGGAAACAGCTCTGTCATCCTATAGACCTTCCTGCCCATGGTATGGTAGACAAATGTGGGTAGGTCACTTTGCTAACTCTCCTGGTAATAGAAGGGTAATCTAACTCAGTGAAATGTTTGCATTCACAACTTGTGGTTCTGGTAAGAAGGAGTAAATTTAAGTCATTTTACCAGTATTTCCTATGACAAACTGTATACTTGTTACGTGACGGAGTCAAGGAGGTCCAGGTAGGTAGTAGGACCTCTGAGGCTTTAGCCTTCTTTTTGAAAATATAAAGAATGAAAGGAAGGTTTTTCTTTCAGGTTGTTTCCAACTTGTGTCCTGTGACTTTTAAAATAGGAAATGATCTCTTAGTGACCTGAATGAGAGATTGCATTTCCAGAAAGTCCAAACTGCCAGCCAGCAATTCCTTTGGACACCAGGAAGTCGTGGCTTCCCTTAACCTATTGGGAGTGTTGCCACCAGTTGTTGAGGCACCAGGGCAAAATGAGGATTGGCTAGACAGGCTCAGAACAGTGGGTTTTCTGAACTTTAATTCTAGGTATATTAGGTCTGCTCTCTACTCTCTCAGTCTCTGAGGCCAGAGATAGATCCTGAGCAATTCTAATTCTCATAAGACCCGTCATGGGCAATCCATGAATTTGCTCAAACTCTCCTTAAATATATATAAGTACAATAGATAAGTAAAAAGATAAAGTATATAAAATAGATATATAAAGTAAATAGATATATAAATAAAATAGATATCTTTTTGCATAGTATACAGTATATTATTATAAAAGGTGTTCCCTAAATTTCATATTTTAGAATTTTGAGTTGAATTTATGCTCATTCTATTTTATTCTTTATGTTTCTTAAAAGAATTAAAAAAAATAAACTTACTACTTTGAGTTAATTGTAGATTCACATTCAATTGTAAGATGTACTTCGTAGATATCCTGAGTGTCTTTTACCTAGTTTTCCTCATGTTAATGTCTTGTGATACTATAATACAATCTCACAACCAGGCTATTGATAGAGATACAGTCAAGTTACAGAATATTGCCATCACCGCCAGGATTCTTCATGTTTCTCTCATATCTGTTTCCTCCTACATCCTCTTTAACCCTGGCAACCACTAATCTGTTCTCCATTTCTATAATTTTGTCATTTCAAGAGTGTTATATAGATGGAATCACATAGTATATAACCTTTGGGTAATGTCTTTTTTCACTCAGCATAATTCTCTTGGAATTCATCCTATTGTGGTGGTTCTGTGTATCAGTACTTTCTTCCTTTTTATTGTTGAATAGTATTACATGCTATGAATATAAGGTATGTTTAGCCATTCATCCATCAAAAGATATCTGGGTTACTTCTAGGTTTTTGGTTATTCAAACAAAGCTGCTATGAACATTTATGTACAGGTTTTTGTGTGAACATAAGTCTATTTCTTTGGGATAAATGCCCAGAAATGCAATTGCTGGGTTGTATGGTAGTTGCATATTTAGCTTTTCTAGAAGCAGCCAGCTGTTTTAGGGGTGGCTGTACCATTTTACATTCTCACCAGCAATGTATGAATGACCCGGTTTCTTTGCATTATCACCAGATATCAGGGTTGCTGCTATTTTCAATTCTAGCTATTCTGATGGGTAAATGTAATTACATCACTATAATTTTAATTTGCATTTTTTCCTACTGGCTTATAATGTTTACAGTTTTTTCCTGTGGTTATTTGTCACCTGCATATATCTTGAGTGAACTATTTTCTCTTCACATCTTTCGCCTAGATTCTAATTGGATTCTTTACTATTTTAGTGTTTTGAGAGTTCTTTGTATACTTTAAATCATAGCCCTTCATCAGCTATGTAATTTGCAGACATTTTCTCCCACTCTGTAGCTTGCCTTTTCCTCTTCTAACAGAGCAAAAGTTTTAAAATATGTTTGAGTCCAATTTATCAAGTTTTTCTTTAATGGAAAATAATTGTGCTTTTGGTCTCAAGTCTAGGAGCTCTTTGCTGAGCCTTAGATCCTGAAGATTTTCTCCAGTTTTTGTTACAGACATTTACATTGAGGTCTTGGTGTAGTTGATACCTGTGGATGTCTGATTCCTCCAACCCACTCATTAGGTTGGCTGCAAAGTTAGTTTGGGTTTTTCCATAGGATATTTTTGGCCAACGTAATATTTCCAAAAAGGCTCTCCTTCATCAATAGAATTACTTTTTCAGTTTTGTTAAAAAATCAGTTG
Organism: Antilocapra americana; assembly: GCA_007570785.1. Lineage (NCBI taxonomy): Eukaryota > Metazoa > Chordata > Mammalia > Artiodactyla > Antilocapridae > Antilocapra > Antilocapra americana. The sequence goes on along the minus strand of ML664175.1, from coordinate 2,519,564 downwards.
GGTGTATTTGTATACATCTACTTCTGGGTTCTCTATTTTATTCCATTGATCTATTTGTCTGTCGTTTTTCTAGTATCATACGGTCTTGATTACTGCAGCTTATGGTAAGTTTTGAAAATTGAGTAGACTAATTCCTCCCACTTAATTTTTCTTTTTCAAAATTGTTATTCTAGTTCCTTTGCTTTTCCATATAAACTTTAGATTCATCTTGTCTGTATCTACAGAAAAATATTCTCTAGGATTTTGCTAGAACTGCTTTAAATCTGTGTGTCAGTTTGGAGAGAATTTGCCATCTTTACTGTTTGGAACCACTTAGTTTGGATAAAATTTTTTCATTTTGAATTCTTTTCAATTTAGTTAGAATTTGGGGTACTTGTACTCTCAACCTGAATCCAAGCTTTAAGGGTATAGGAAGCCCAGGGGAGCAATCGTAGAGCAGTGGGTTAGCAAGTTTGAGCAAGTATGGTGCAACCATGTGCTGAAAGTATTAGTATGAGGATACTCAGAGGATGGGGAGGTGGCGCTGTAGCTGGTCTGGAAGAAGTGACCTTGGAAAGGTTTTCCAGGAAAGTGTGGGTTTTATATGAACAGAGAGAAGAGGCTTGGGTGGAATCTGCTCAGATTTGTCCATAGAAACAGTTGAACTCTTTGCTTTCTAGTTAACCCTCTATGGAAGTGCCTTTATCATATAAAGGCACTGCTATCATATAGCTTGTCTTTCTCTGGACCTTTTTCAACTCTGTTAGCTTTTTTTTGTTTTGTTTTGAGATACCTTAGTGAAGTTGCTCTACTAATTGATGTGTCTTTAGGCACAATAGACTATGCACTTAAAAATGTCATCGCCATTATCCGTCCCAGGGAAAATCATTTTTGTCCTGCAGGGGCTCTGGCTGCCCCTATGGGCTGTTTTCTCAGGTGTCAAGTCCAGAAATTAGTCTGGCTGTTTGTCTTGTACTTTTCTAAGGGCTTAAATTAAAATCATATGTGGCCATACAGATGTTTATTTGCAAATGGCTCCCTGTGTTCTTTCTGCCCCTTGTGCCTGCCAGGATAATGGAAGAATTTTAGGATCATTCCCAACCTAATGCATCCCCAAGAAAATCATTACCTGAGGTATTTAGACCTAAGCACCAGCCCTGCATCTCTGCTGTCCCAGTGGTGTGTTCACTTTGCTCTCTTTGGGCTGATTGTTCTGAAGGATTAACTTGTGCTGGGCTATACTCTAAAGAAAGTTTCTTCTGCTCTTTCTGATGCCTGGCAAATGGAGAGCATGCAGGAAATATTTGTTGAATGACTGAAATGACTGACCTCTACTAGAACATACATAACATTTGTTTGGGACTCTATATGGATAAGGGTTAATGGCAACATTATCTTTTAGTTCCAGGATGTTGAGCCTTACTTGAAACCCTTTGAGGCTTTCTGCCCATCTTGGAGGAGTTCTCCTTGGAGCTAAATGCATGTGGCAGCCATAGACCTGTGTACAGGCATTTGAACTCCCCTAGTATTTTCAGTTTCTGGTAAAGTGTTAACACTGATTGAGTTTAGGAATATATTCTAACTTGAGGTGTTTAGAGCATCCTATGGGTTCAAATGGAGCCCTTATTTTTCATTTGGCTTTTTCTAGGAAAATAGAACTTGGTCTCCTAATTGCCATATATCTGGAATTTTTGTCACATTAGAGTAAATTTAGAATTTTCATCAATGGCAGGACTCAATCACAAATAAAACCAGTTTGTATACTTTCTAAAATATAGTGAAACATCATATCTAGTTCCTTTATTTCCCATAGAAATCCTGAATGAGTGCTCCTGCCGTTAAGGAAATACATTTTCTCTTAAAGGTCTAAGACTCACAAAGAATGCAAATTTGGTAAACATGTTTGTGGCAAAGTGGGTGATTAAAATCCTGTTATCAATGGACATGAATTTAAGCTAACTCCAGGAGATAGTGGAAGGCAGAGGAGCCTGACGTGCTTCCTACAGTCCATGGGGTCGTCAAGTATAAGACACAATTTAGCAACTGAGCAACAACAGCAGCCTGTTGCTGAGCTTGCTCCTCTGGCTTAAGGATACATGGGTCACTGGTTTATTTGGACCTTTGGACCAACCGTGCCTATTGTTTCACAACTCTGATTAAGGGCTTTTATTTTTTAAAGGAGAAATAATATTTTATGCTGGAAAAAGTTTACCTGAAAGATAGGGTAGAAAAAGAGTATAAGAACGTATCAGGGAGGTTTTTATTATATTCCATTTAAATATAAACTTATCTATCATTCTTTCTAGAAAGAAGAACTCATTATGTTTTTCAATTTAAACAAGTCATGTAAAGTCACTGTTTAAACTACTGTTCACTTTTTTATCTCAAAGTAGCTAAATGGCTTTGTTGCTCATGTGGGAATGGAAATTAGCTCTTGGCATGAACCACTTTAATTGAAATCAGTTTGTGGGCTGAGTTCCTTTGCTGCTTGACAGATGACATCATTTCCTGTGCTTTTCCCAATCCTCACTGTTTTGCTAAGATAGGATGAAGCTAAGTTTAACTTCAGATTTTAAAGCAACTTACACCTTTTCCTGACCTACTTAGAATATTATCCAAGTATTTCACCAAATCATTTCTTTTGTATACTTGTAAATAGTTTTTTAGTTTGAAAATGCATTTTGGCCAAGACATTTTAATAGAACTGTAGGAGCTTAAAATAACTGTTTTAATCAGTTTCCTGGGTTGGTTGATTCCTATAACAATGTTCTGACAGAGAAGTTATTTCTGCTTTTATATATGGGGAAACAAAGATAAAAATATTTTTTAATAGCAACCCACTCAAAGCTATGTTAAGTGCTTAGGACTCGATGGACAACTTCACAGCCTCTGAGTTTGCGTATGGCTTGTGGTGTCGTTATCATGGAGCATGAGTTAAATAAACAGAAATTAATTTGGCAGAGTTTTATATAGCACCTACAAGCAGGCAGGGAAAGCTCTGAGCACTTACAGAGATATAATTATTAATCATGATGCTTCCCACTCCCCACACTGTGATGCTTGATGTTTTTAAACAAATGGGCTACAGATAAGAGAAATAACTTAAAAATAGGTTTGGTTATAGAACATACCTTTCTGAAGAGAAGTATAAAGTACTCTGGAGTCAGAAGAGAGTTCATATCTAGTGGGGAAGGGAAGAGGAAATAGAAGTTAGAAAAGATCAAAGGAAAGAAGAGACATTTGCCCTGGATCTTGGAGACAGGATTTTAGGATTTGGTAAGAATGTTGTGTAAGTTGTATGTTGGAGGTTGAGAGTTCAGGGCAAAGACAAAGAGATGGATTAAAGAGGAGATTCCAAAAAGAGACTACATTTAGTACCAGGTATGGGGTATAGCACTTTGTAGGCACTCAGAAATATTTGTTGAGTGAATAAGTGATAAAGAAGCCTGGGAGCAAATTGTTGTTGTTATCGTTCAGTTACCCAGTCATGTCTGACTCTTTGCAACATCATGGAATGCAGCTTGCCAGGCCTCCCTGTCCCTCACCATTTCCTGGAGTTTGCCCAAGTTCATGTTCTTTGCATCAGTGATGCTGTCCAGCCATCTCATCATCTGATGCCCTCCTTTCTTTCTCTCCTCAATCATTCCCAGCATCAGGGACTTTTCCAATGAGTCGTCTGTTCACATCAGATGACCAAAATACTGGAGCTTCAGCTTCAACATCAGTCCTTCCAGTGAATATTCAGGGTTGATCTCTCTTAAGATCGACTGGTTTGATATCTTTGCTGTCCATGGACTTTCAGGAGTCTTCTCCAGCACTGCAGTTCAAAGGCATCAGTTCTTTGGTGTTCTGCCTTCTTTGTGGTCCAGCTCTCATAGCAGTACATGACCACTGGGAAGACATAGCCTTGACTATACGGACCTTTATTGGTAGAGTAATGTCTCTGCTTTCCAGCACACTGTGTAGGTTTGTCATTGCTTCCCTGCCAAGAAGCAATCATCCTAATTCCATCACTGCAGTCACTGTCCTCAGTGATTTTGGAGCCCAAGAAGAGGAAATCTGTCACTACTTCTACCTTTTCCCCTTCTATTTGTCATGCAGTAAGGGGGCTGGATGCCATGATCTTAATTTTTTTTTATATATATTTAGTCTTAACCTGGCTCTTTCATTCTCCTCCTTCACCCTCATCAAGAGGCTCTTTGGTTCCTCTTCACTTTCTGCCATGAGAGTGGCATCATCTGCATGTCTGAGGTTGTTGATATTTCTCCTGCCTATCTTGATTACAGCTTGTAACTCATTCAGCCTGGCATTTCTCATGTGCTCAGCATATCGTGTAAACAAACAGAGTGACAACAGACAGCTCTGTCACACTTCTTTCTTGATTTTGAACCAGTCAGTTGTTCTATACAGGGTTCTAACTGTTGCTTCTTGACCCACATACAGGTTTCTCAGAAGACAGGTAGGTGATCTGGTATTCCTGTCTAAGTGCTTTCCACAATTTGTCATGATCCACACAACCAAAGGCTTTAGCATAGTCAATGAAACAGAGATAGATGTTTTTCTGAAATCCCCTTGCTTTCTCTATAATCCAGCGAATGTTGGCAATTGATCTCTAGTTCCTCTTCCTTTCCTAAACCCAGCTTGGACTTTTGGAAGTTCTTGGTTTGCATAATGCTGAAGCCTAGCATGCAAGATTTTAAGCATGACCTTACTAGCATGGGAGATGAGTACAACTGTCTGGTGGTTAGCACATTCTTTGGTACCACCCTTCTTGGGGACTGGGATGAGGGTTGACCTTTTCCAGTCCTGTGGCTACTGCTGGGTCTTCCAGATTTACTGACATAATGAATGCAAAACCTTGATGACATCATCATTTAGAGATACAGTTCTCCTGGAATTTCATTAGATCCACTAGCTTTATTAACAGCAGTGCTTCTTAAGGTCCATTTGGCTTCACATTCCAGAATATCTGACTCTGGGTAACTAACCACACTACTGTAGTAATCTGGTTCATTAAGATCTTTTTTTAATATAGTTCTTCCACTTATTGTTTCCATTACTTCTTGATCTCCTCAGCATCTACCTGGTCTCTACCATTTTTATCCTTTATTGTGCCCATCTTTGGATGGGATGTTCCCTTGATTCCAATTTTCCTGAAGAGATTTCTAGTCTTTCCCTTTAAGTTGTTTTCTTCTATTATTAAGGCATTTTTCATTGAAGGCCTTCTTGTTTCTTCTAGCTGTTTTTTTTTTTTTTTTTGGAACTCTGCATTTAATCGGAACATATTAGGAGTAGGCAAAGAAGCCCTGAAAGACCCATGTGTCCATCCAGAAGAGCGCCTTGACTGCTGAGATGGAGGGGGTTCTTGGTACAGTAGAGATGGGTGCCTTTGATGCTGTTTTAGGATGTACATGACATATTGTTGAAAAGGTGCATCACTCTCAGCTTACCTCTTTGGTACTCTGTGAGGGCATAGGGCATATTGGGTTTTGGCACCTTCCTTTCCTTGTTGTGGTGCTCAGAGCTGTGTAGCTCTTTATAGAAATGACCCTTTCTCCTGAAATCAGCAGCCTCTTTGTAATTCTGAACTGAGCATCCTAGCAGAGTGTACTGAAGAAGGAGGCTGCTGGGAGGAGCCTCCTCTCTGCTCCTAGGAGAAGATGGAGGCCCAGCGCTCCACGAAGGCTAAGCATAAGAGCAAGCCTAAGCAGCTGACTTCTGTTCTCAGAAAGAAAAAAGGGGTTCTCTTCTCTTTATGGGAAATTATTGAGAGTTTTTCTCCAGAAATTTACTCCCATGGGGCAGAGTAAGCCAAATTTCCATGCCCAATCCTGGCCTCCTTTTTAGGGATGTGTCAACAATGATGAATGATTAATTCAATCAAGCCTTTAGTCTTCTCCAAGTAAGGTAGTTGATTGTTTCTAGAGGACTAAGGAACAGCCTGGGATTTGAAAAGTGTTATTAGAGTGCCTGAATTACTGAAATAGAGACAGCCTTGGCCCTGAAGGAATCAAGGGCACAGGCTGGGGTGTCGTTGTCTTTCTCGGTGTCCTTCCCTCTGGCCAGCTCTAGCGTTTCATGGTCTCAGTCTAAGTCAGCCTGCTGCCTGGGGTCTTCCTGATTTGGGTGTTGAAGCTCTCACACTTTTGTAAGTGACAATGTGATAAAGAGCGGATTTAAGACACTGCAGGTCTTAGATGGCCTAAGGTGACAATTTAAACAAAGTGCTCTTTCTGAGCCAAGTCCAGCTATCTTCATTATCATGCAGTCTTGTTATTAAGTGCCCTTGTACATCTCCTTTCTCTTCTTTCTGCTGCCTCCAGATTTTCTTTTAACACCATTTCTTGGAATCTGTCACTCTGAATGTCTTCTGCCCACCCACCTGGGACTCTGCCATTGTAATCTTGTCTTGTCTGGTCCCTCAAGGCACTATTTGCTTGGTGTAAATTACAGAAATGACATTGAATGGTAAGTTCAGCTAAATTATGGAAGTCACTCACTGAGCCTTCTTAAAGTCAGTATGAAAGATACAGTTACGTTACACTGTCAATGATTTTATGCATACAAAATATGACATATTTAGCATTGTCAATTAGGTTATTTCTGCATAAATATATGATTATTGATAAACCATTTTATTTCCTCTTCAAATCACTACAAATCAACTTCTGTGAACTGTTGACCTCTATGTACTTAAATTGTGGGAATAAATCAGTCCTTTTTTTTTCTTTCTTTTCAAGTCCAACATTGTAACATCCGCTGTATGAACGGAGGTAGCTGCAGCGATGATCACTGTATATGCCAGAAAGGATACATAGGGACTCACTGTGGACAACGTAAGTAAGCTGTGTGGGTGCTGACCTGTGCTAACAAAGAGAAGACAGAAATAAGTGATGGGGGCTTTCCTTTGACTGCCTGGGATATGGCATTTTTACAGGTGAACAAATCACTTCCCCAATACACAGAATATCAAATTACTGATTAGAACGTTGGAACTGGGTTATTTGATTCATTTACCTTCATCACCCTGCTTACTTCATTTCTGATTTGCAGTCACCACCCAAGGTCCAGAATTCTTGTTCATTCCACATGTATGTCTCGCATTTGATTGCCCAACATCTTCCCCTGGATTTTTGAGATGCATCCTCAATAATGTCTTCCAAAACTCAACCTCGTCTTTCTCCCCAGACGTGTTCTTTTTCTTGGTTAATGGTGTCTGCATCTCTCTAGTTTCCTAGTCTAGATTCTGCTGTTATAATACTTCTCACACTGGTGATCAGTGTGTTGGATTATGCATAAAAACTGTTTATTGTGTGTCTACTGTGTATCAGTCCCTGTGCTTTGCAGAGATGAGAATTCCTCTAAAGAACTTATTTTTTATTATACTAAGAATACCCTAAAGAAAATTTGAAAAGCTTAAATATTTAAAAAGTAAAAATTTCCACAATCCCATCTTTCCAGATGTTCTCTTCTAGTCTTTTAATGCATATCTGGTACATGAGCTCTCAGTGTATGCTTAACATTTCATATAACTTTTTTACTTAATATTTTACTAGAAGTTAGTTCCATTTTATTGAATGTTTTTAAAAAATTTTAATGGTTGCATAATAGTCCATTGTATAGAGGTTTTACTGTTTATTGCATCCTTAATGATGAACATCTATTCATGTTGTTTCCGATTTTTGCCCATGTGTATGTATTTGCTATGATGAATAAAGCTATGATAAGTAAATCAAAGTTTATTTAATACCCTCCTGACTATCTGTACACTGTGATATAAGGAAAAATGGGGATTAAATCTTTGACAGCCCCCAGAAATAGTATGGAGGGAGAAGAGGTAGGACAGTTTCCCAACCTGGGAGACCTTTTAGCTGAGTGTTAAGGGGTGAGTAGGAGTTCTCTTGTCAGATGTTGGGAGATGGGCCTTTTAGGCAGCTGGCTCAGCATAAGCCAAAGCCCAGAACATGACTTAGCATGGGATTCCAGGCTTTGGTATTGCTAGGACTTAAGTACTGAGGGGAGTGATGGGAAGGGAGTTAAGGTCAGAATAGAAGTCATGGGCCAGCTTTGGAGAGCCTTTATGCATAACATGTTCTCATCCAAAGTAGAACCAGGGGAGGGGCGTGAGAAAACAATAACCAACAGCAATCATCTGTTGAGTTATTTACTTTGTTTACCATATGCTCAGCACACATTCAGACTCTTTACATGTATTAACTCATTTGCTATAAAAACAGCACTTACAAGAAGAGGCCTTTATTATTAATATATACATGAAATGAAGATGGTGGGGTTCAGGGACTTCAGTGACTTGTCTAAAGCTATACAGGGAGTAATCAGCGGAGTTGGGATTTGAACCCACGCAGTCTAACTTCACAGCCCAGGCTTTTAATGCTGTGAAATACTAGCCTTATATACTTCACTCACAACAGTTTACAACAAGGAAGATCTCTGTGGCCACACAGCGGGGGTTGAACTTGAGGGAGAAGGAACAGGAAGCAGGAAGGCTAGTAGTAAGGCTGTGGCTCCAGAGATGGTGGGATAGGAGTAGATTTAAAGGCATTTCCAGAAAGGGGACCAGAAGGAGCCACTGTCATCTTCCTGTCCCCTTTCATGCACCTGGAGGGAGCAGAGCCCAGTGTACAACAGGCACTCAGGTAACACCTGTAGATTTCAAAAATCTTTCCTAGACTTAAGTTTCCTAATCTGTAAACTGTGAGGGTTGGCTTAGGCAATCTCAAAATTTCTTTTCTGCTTAAAATCTCTTCATTAATACCTGACTATAAATTAAGCAAATTAGAACAGTGAACATACATAAACTTCTCTGATTTTGTGATGATAAATGGACTACTGCCTTGACTTGTGGCTATAACGGGTTGTCTCGGTCCAAGTACACTGATCCCAATGGATGTCGAGATAGAATTAGATGCACAAGAGATTTATTAGGGAAAAGCCTAACCTTCAGACTGTGATGCCTGTCACACCCCTATGCAAGGAGAGAGGGAAGGAAAGACTGTCACAGTTGTGCAAAAGGAGCCTCAGACTGTAGTGCAACCTCCAAGAAAGCTTTGGTCAGGCTGATAGGGAGTCCAGAATCAAGACTGCCCATCACAATAGCGTCATGATGGGCAGAAATGTCCAGTCTCCACAATGCTTAGTTGCTGAATAGTCCCTACCAGGTCGTTGGCATGAACATAGGAGCAGATGAGCCAACTAAGCTCCTCACGGTAGGTTTTCTTGGAAGGAGATCTGAGTAGCTCAACTGCATGACTGCCACAGGGTATAGGAAAAGTGTACTGGGAATATATGAAGGGGAAATTAATGTAAATGGAGGTGTTAGGGAAGCCTCTTGGAGGAGTGAAGTTTGAGCTGGGCTTTGAAGGGTGAGTGGGACTGGCAGGGATAGCCTACCACTTGTGGATAAAGATGCCTAGGAAGAGGCTATGCTTGAGTGAGTTGCAGGAAATTGTACAGAGAAGAGTTATTCAGGGAATGAGCTTTCAAGTCTTATTTTAATGTCTTTCTTGACAAGTAAAATGTCCCTCCCTCAAGGATCTCTGGACTTATCTGACCAGTATTTTCCAGAGATTCTCTTGTTATACTCAATTTGGTCTTCATTGTGGTACATAAATTACTGAGTGTCAGTATTTGTGTTTTGCTGTTGGCAGTTAATAGTCGTGTTTTGCCGTTGGCAGTTAGTAGTGTGATTTAATATGCTGCATTTCTGTAAAGATGGCCAGTGTTTTCCCTCATGAAAACTGTCTGGAAATGAAACATAAATCATAAGCAAAAGAATCAACTTGTAAAATGCAGTTCTCATCAGGGGTGTCTCTTATAAACCACCATTGTAGATGCAGAACTGAAAAGCATTGCTCAGATGTTTTCCAAAATGAAACTGCCAACATTGACACAGGTATATACTCACCTATTCCAGGTAGTTTTACCTGAGTTGACTGAGGGATATCGAGGAAACTGGAACTGTGCAATAAATGTTTAGAATAAATACCACAGTGACTATTTAGATTTTTTTTTATTGTCATCCTTTCAGGGGACAGTCAGTGTTACTTTATTAGCATCTACTCAGGTGAAGTTTCTCAGCTTCTCTCTCCTTATTTTACAGCTGTCTGTGAAAGTGGCTGCCTTAACGGAGGCAGGTGTGTGGCCCCAAATCGATGTGCATGCACTTACGGCTTTACTGGACCCCAATGTGAAAGAGGTAATTTTTTTAAATGTATCGGTGTAAAGATGTTCTGGTGGCTAATGCTATGATTGATTTCAACATGCATTTGGCTTCTTGCAGCTGCGTCGTGCATTTTGCTGAGCTTTGATGAGGTTTCTGAATTGTCATTGGGAAGGTTCCTAGGATGATAGGACAATGGCCCCAAGCCTCTACATGTTATTCAATAATTCTTGTCAGTGGACTGCAGGACTCAATAGTGAGCCTACGCATGAGTACCAGTTGGCATCAAGATAAAAAGGAAGAAAATTTTCCATAGAGTAAGGATTGAGCTCATTATTATCCTAGTAAGTTAGGGAAGTGGCTCCAAACAAAACAACTGTGTGGAAATGGGAAACATTCAGAATGAAACAAAAATTACACCTAAAGATCTCTTAGGACCTATTGGCTAAAGTGGCATACAAGTTTAGCATTCAAAGTTCACTAGAAATATTAATTGCTGAGAAACTGTGCTTTCACAGCTGTGATTTATTTAGTACTCATTGCGGCTCATTGACGTGTATATTCATCCTCACTTGGTCATGTGAGATGATCAAGGCTCTTGGGTGGTCAGGGAAGCTGCCTAAGGTCACACACACAATAAGCAGCTTTAATTTGAATGTGGCTTTTCTGTTTTTCGAGTATACTACTACTCTTAATTGAAAAAGATTTCTACCTGCTTTGCCTGTCTATCCATGCAAACATGACATTGAAATATATGTAGATGTGCAGTCCCCTAACTGTTGCTTTGTTGATCATCTTTCTCTACCTTGATAGGCATGTTCTCATCATTCCTAGTTTTATAATGAAAGTTGAGGAGATTCATTTCATACCAAATGGCAAGAATACTCTTGAAAAATACCCTGTGAAAAATATTCATGAACATTTCAAACTGCAGTCATCACTTTTCTCCAAAGTTGTGTACAGATCATTTTATTCTAAGGTGGAAAGTGAAGCTTCAGTGGCAAATGTTGACTATATGTTATTTAAAGACAAAGAGTTGAGGTAGTATGTGAGAGATTGCTTTCTATTTCCATTTTTACAAGTTTTTCTAAATTCAGTTCTTTGTTGATGAAGTAGCAATTCCTGTTTGAGCAAGTAACTCTACTATTACTGGATAAATTATATTGAATTTCTGTTCACAAGGCCACCACATGGTACAGATATGTGAGGTACTGTGAACTCTTGGCCTTTCCATTGTACTTGGCATCATTTTGGAGTCCCTCTTTAAAACTGCTTCTTTTTTTATAATTTGATGTATTTTTATTGACTTGGAGCTAATGTATAGCTAACAGTCTCAAGAGTAACAAAGACAACTGTTTTGATTAGGTAGTATCATTCTGTGGCCTTATTATTTTACTCAGCGACAATGATATAGGATTTAAATTGTTGAGACTAAAACTTCTTAACGTGTAACTTGAGTGATGTGTGAAAATAATTTGACAAGTGATAAAAGTGGACTTAATTTGTTTTAGAAAAATCACTGATGGAATGAAGTTATAGGGCATTTTACCTCTAGGAATTTGCAGCAAAGAATACTGATACCTATAGTTATAAATATTGATAACATAGTCTAAAAATATATGACTCACTACAGTTATTTATTTGACCAAGATTAAGAAATGATGTGAATGGATTAAGTTGCTAAACTATTCATGAAAAGTGGCATATTTACTTAGGGATATCTCCAGATTTGGGCATGTCTTTAACTGCTCTCCTCCATGATAAAGGTATCCTAAAATTTGCACTTAGGTATAAATACATGCTGTCCCACAGAATCTTCACAGTGGTCATCTAAATCAAACTGATCCTTGAATGGCAGATTTTCAGGCATTTGTGGTTGTGGAGAATGGGGTGGAAGAAGGCTCTCTTTAATCTTTGCTGCTGTTGTTGTTCAGTAGCTCAGTCATGTCTGACACTTTGCAACCCCGTGGACTGCAGCACGCCAGTCCTCCCTGTCCTTCACCATTTCCTGGAGCCTGCTCAAACTCATGTCCACTGAGTTGGTGATGGCATCTAACCATCTCATCCTCTGTTGTCTTCTTCTCCTGCTTTCAATCTTGCCCAGAATTAGGGTCTTTTCTAATGAGTCAACTCTTTGCATCAGGTGGCCAAAATATTGGAGCTTCAGTTTCAGCATCAGTCCGTCCAATGAATATTTAGGACTGATTTCCTTTAGGATTGACTGATTTGATCTCCTTGCAGTTCAAGGGACTTTCAAGAGTCTTCTCCAACACCACAGTTCGAAAGCACCAATTCTTTGGTGCTCAGCCTTATTTATGGTCCAGTTCTCACATCCATACATGACTACTAAAAAAACCATAGCTTTGACTAGACAGACCTTTGTTAGCAAAGTAATGTCTCTGCTTTTTAATATGCTGTCTAGGTTGGTCATAGCTTTTCTTCCAAGGAGCAAGTGTCTTTTAATTTCATGGCTGAAATCACCATCTGCAGTGATTTTGGAGCCTAAAAAAATAAAGTCTCTCACTGTTTCCATTGTTTCCCCATCTGCTTGCCATGAAGTGATGGTACCAGATGCCATGATCATAGTTTTCTGAATGCTGAGTTTAAGGCCAACTTTTTCACTCTCCTCTTTCACTTTCATTCAAGATGCTCATTACCCTTTGCCTGTTTCACCCATGAATAGTCTCACACCTTCAAAGGGAGAAGGGAAATATGAGAGTAATTTCCCCTCACCACATGGGAGAGGAGAGTTTCTTTGATTCCAGGATTATATTTCCATTTATAGTCTTCTCTGTTTTCTGTTCTTGTGGAAGTCATCTACTTACCTCTCTAAAGAATTAGAGGCAATATATCCTTTTATTCAAATGAATGCTTGTGATTTCAAGAGTGATTAATAAAAATGTAGGACTGAGTCAGCACAAATCCATCCTGAAGCATGGGAAAGCATTCAGTGTTACTTCTGATGATGGGTCCATATACTTGTTAAGTTGTGTAACTACTTAGGCTAGTTCCATTATGTTTTAATTGGAATATGGCTCTTTACTTTTAAAAATGAACTTCCAGGAAGTCTTTACTGATTTCCATTCCTTCTTCCTGGAGACTGAGCCCAGGTCTGCTGCTGCATTCTCCCTGAGTGCACTCTCCACACCTCTTTTTAATAGCACTTACCACATTGTATTGAAATAGCTCATTTCCACATCCCTCTCCCCCACTAGATAATAAGCTCTTCAGCAGCAACTGTGGTTTCATCATCTCTTAGATTTCCAAACTAAGCTCAATGCCTGATGCAGTGTATGGCCAGTAAATGTTGAACTGGAAATTATTTTGAAGCACCAGAAAACCACCTGGAGATATGATTATCAGATAGTGAACAAGTATCCCCTGAAAGGAATTGCTTCCTGCCTACTTGTGGTCAATCCTAGTATTTTTCCACTGGTTTCATTTTAAGCAGAGTTAACAGTGCTGATGCCTAATTGAATTTGGCCCCATCTTTCAGAAGTTTGGTCTTTCAGGGTCAAATGACTGTCATTTTTAAGTTGGGAAAGATGCAGAAAAGAAGATATGTTTTGACCTAAGCCAGGTGGCAATAAACAAATAATGTCTTATCATGATGTGATACACAGGGAAGGCAACATTTCTAATGTCAGTTACAAGCATGTCTCAGGATAAGCATCTTCATTCTGGGAGAGCTTGGAACTTTATCTGCAACTACTTCAGAGAGTTGAAGATAACTCTTCAACTTATATTGAAGATATATTCGCTATCTAGATGTAGAATATTTTTGAGGGGTGATGCTGGCAGGATTTAGATCACTTTAAGCCAGTAAGTGAATCTTAAGAATCCATGAACATACTGTTTTGGTTTGTAATGGAGACAAGCAGTGGATCCATGCTTGTATTACAAATCACAACATTCATTCAACCAATGCATTCAGACTATGAAGCAAAATTTGTCTCACTTGTAGCTTGAAGCCAGTAAAGTGAATATTTTTTTTTGATTTCCATTTTTTAAAAAATTTTCTTTACTTTATTGTGTTGGTTTTGCCATACAATGACATGAAACCGCCATGGGTTTACATATGCTCCCCCTCCAGAACCCCCCTCCCTCCTCCCTCCCGATTCCCTCCCCCTGGGACATCTCGGTGCACCAGCCCCGAGCATCAATCCTGGGCTGGCGATTGATTTCACATATGATAATTAACATGTTTCAATGCCATTCTCCCATATCATCCCACCCTTGCCCTCATCCACAGAGTCCACGAGTCTGTTTTATACATCTGCGTTCCTTTTGCTGTCTCGCATGCAGGGTTCTCACTGCTATCTTTCTAAATTCCATATATACGCGTTAGTATACTGTATTGTTGTTTTTCCTTCTGGCTTACTTCACTCTGGATAATGGGCTCCAGTTCCGTCCACCTGAGTAGAACTGCTTCAAATGATTTTTTTTTAATGCTGAGTAATATTCCATTGTGTATATGTACCACAGCTTTCTTATCCATTCGTCAGTTGATGGGCATCTAGGTTGCTTCCATGTCCTGGCTATTGTAAACAATGCAGTGATGAACATCGGGGTACACGTGTCTCTTTCAATTCTGGTTTCCTCGGTGTGTATGCCCAGCAGTGGGATTGCTGGGCCATATGGCAGGTCTATTTGCAGTTTTTTAAGGAATCTCCACACTGTTTTCCATAGTGGCTGTACAAGTTTGCATTCCCACCAACAGTGTAAGAGGGTTCCCTTTTCTCCACATCCTCTCCAGCATTTATTGCTTGTAGATTTCAGCCTTCAGAATGGGAGAAAATAATAGCCAATGAAGCAGTGGACAAACAATTAATCTCAAAAATATGCAAGCAACTCCTGCAGCTCCATTCTAGAAAAATAAACCACCCAATCCAAAAGTGGGCCAAAGAACTTAACAGACATTTCTCCAAAGAAGACATAAAAATGGCTAACAAACATATGAAAAGATGCTCAACATCACTCATTATCAGAGAAATGCAAATCAAAACCACAATGAGGTACCACTTTACACCAGTCAGAATGGCTGCCATCCAAAAATCTACAAGTGAATATTTTTTATAAGAAATTTTTGCTGATCAGTCTTCCTGGGCAGGTGACAATGATACTGTTGCCTGTTTACATTCAGAGGAAGAAAAGTTGAGGCCTGTGACTTGTTTGACCTGTAATGTTTATATTTTAAAAACTGAATTAGAGTAGCTTTATTTACAGTCTCCAGTTTGCCACAGTCCCTATTACTCCCTATTGTGATACATCCAGCTCAGTTTGTTCATTTAGCTTACCTTTTAGCCCCTGTGGGCATTTGAGTTTGCCACCTTCTACTACATTCTGTGTCAAAGGTTGCATCTCTTTATGTTTTCTTTCACACCCCATGTTTCTTTCATTATTCTTCCTTTTACTTTTTTTTCCTGTATATTCACATTTATGACTTTCCTGATTGCCCCTCTGCCTCATTCTTGCCTTCTCTCTGCTTGGGTCTTGAGCAACCAATAAAGCTTATCATTGCCTAAGCTCAGTGGTACGATATGTTCACGTTTGTTATTAGAATACTGAAATGAGGTCAGTGCCTGTTTTGGCAGTGACAACATAAGCTGGTTGTGTATTACCATAGTTACTGCCAACAAGACTGTCGGAATCACACTTTCTCTTGCCCTCTTGTCTCAGAGTGCAGGCTGTTTAAAATCTTGTTAAATGCTCGTCTAGTAAATCCAGTAAATCAAGTAAGTGGATGAGACTTCTCAAGGTAATGAAAAAAGAGAGAAAAATGTTGGAGATAGACCTGAACTTGGAGATGGGGAGAGGTTAATGATGAACAAGCCCAAGGAAGAAGAGAACAAAACATAGACACTGAGAAAACAGGAAGAGAACCAGGAGAAACAGCAGAGCACTGAGCCAAAGAAACCACACACAAGGAGGACTTCAAGAAATAGAATAGACTTTTCAAGTCTAACACTTGACTCTAGTGATTTGCAACAACCTTATGAGAAAAGTCCTAAGATGAGTCCCATTTTCTTGAGGAGCAAACAGAGGCAAAGGGTGGTCAAAGAGCTTGCCCAAGGTCAAGTAGCTTGTAAGTGATACAGTCAAAAGCTAAACCCAGTTAAGTCTGGCTCATAAGCCTATGTACATAACCACTGTGCCATGTCTGAGTTTTACTTGGGAAGAGGTCATTAGTAAGCATAGAAAATTTTCTAAGAAATTATAAGTAGAAATCTAGAATTAAGAGTTTTAGAGTGAAAGTTATAGATTAGGTAGGGGAAAAAGCCCTTCAAGAAATTTGGCTAGGTAGGTAGTTTTCCTCTCTGGAGGGAGAGTTGAGCTAAGTTGCTTTTAAATCATTTTAAAAGCCAAAAGAAAGAAGTCTTGAGTATTGCTTGGGTGTGTGTAATGCAGGGTTTGGGGCTATTTCTCTGTTTGATTGATTTTGATGTTTTAAATATAATAATCCATTCTTGGAGAGAAGATGATTCCTGTCTGTTTGCAGTACATATAAATTGACTCCAAATGACTGAACCAACATTCTTAAATGTAGACATAGAAAATGAATATTGTCATTTGGTGCAGTTACCATGGAAGGTTATATAGTTTTCCTACAGTATTACAAAGTTTAAACCATATTCGGAAACTCTTTTTTGGAATTACCTTTACAGAGTCAGCAGTTCATTCAAATGAGTATGTGACCATTTTTATTTTAACTCCTTTTATGAGACTCATTTTACTTTTTAGCCTAAAATAGTATCAGCTCTAATGACGACAGTCAATAGTTAAACACATTAGATATTTGGTGTTGAAAATTGACTGATTCAAAAGCAGTGAAAAGAATTACCTTGCATGATTCTTAAAGCATATGGAATTAGATCAATATTTTAATGTCAAACTTTATGTGAGCCAGAGTGTGAAGCCTTTTGGAAGCATAAATTCTAATAATAAGTTTTCTTTCATTACTCCATCTAGAGGTCTTCATTATGTACTGTCAATGAAGCATGGGCAAGAATTCTTCAAAATCCTGAATCGTTTGTTCAATGCTAATTTCCTATCCAAGTTCCAACTGTGAAGACAGTACTTGGATTTTTGCCAAATCAAGAAGGTCTGTTGGCTGTTCTGCTGGCTAATAGTAGAAAATGTATACTAATTTTACTGAGCCGATAGCCTTAAGAAAAAGAAACAGTGGGGGTCAACTATAGAGTAGAATAAGAATGAAAAAATAGCAATACTTCATAGTCCATCAGACAAGTATGGCAGTGGAAGGTGAACTAAGTCTGGGCATCGTACTTGCTCTTTTAAGGGATCCTAGATTTAGGATTAGACATTTCTTTTTTGTTTTTCTCCAGTAATTGAAGAATAGAATGAAGGATAGGTAGGTTGGTGGTAATTCTCCTTCATTCTATTATGCACGGTTGATATATGAGAAATTCTGTTATTTTCAGAACTTAGTTTCTCTGATGATTCACAAATGATGATTTTGCATGGGGATCTTTTTTAATGCTCCATTGAACAAAATTCAAAAAAGTATCCTGAAAGTAGTTGATTAGCCTTTATTTGTTAAGCCAGAAAAATAGTGTCTACAGTGTGTCCAGTGAATGGGAAAGACTAACATAGAGTGATCCAAATACATAGTGACCAAGTGGAGCATTTCAGAGGCATTTGCCTCTTTAAAAGAAAGTAGAATCATGACCTCAGAGGGTTGTCTAGATAGCATCATGGAATCAAGACCTGATTTTCTTGTGCTTTTTTTTACTGAAGTTTTTCTAGAAGGTATTGATGAAGTGTTGATTCTTTTCCACTCCTACCCTACCCCCAACCTCATTTGGAAGTAAGTTTTAAAGAGCTGCATTTATGATACTGATTTTACATAATTTTATACTTTCAGTCAGTTCAGTCTCTCAGTCGTGTCCAACTCCTGCGACACCATGAACTACAGCATGCCAGGCTTCCCTATCCATCACCAACTCCCAGAGCTTGTTCACACTCATGTCCATAGAGTTGGTGATGCCATCCAACCATCTCATCCTCTGTCGCCCCTTCTCCCCCTGCCTTCAATTTTGCCCAGCAGCAGAGCCTTTTCCAATAAGTCAGTTCTTCACATCATGTGGCCAAAGTATTGGAGCTTCAGTTTCAGCATCAGTCCTTCCAATGAATATTTATGACTGATTTCCTTTAGGATTAACTGGTTTGATCTCCTTGCTGTCCAAGGGACTCTCAAGAGTCTTCTCCAACACCACACTTCAGAAGCATCAGTTCTTCAGCTCTCAGCCTTCTTTATGGTCCAACTCTCACATCCGTACATGACTACTGGAAAAACCATAGCTTTGACTAGACAGACCTTTGTTGGCAAAGTAATGTCTCTACTTTTTAATATGCTGTCTAGGTTAGTCATAGCTTTTCTTCCAAGGAGCAAGCATCTTTTAATTTCATGGCTACAGTCACCATCTGCAGTGGTTTTGGAGCCCAAGAAAATAAAGTTTGTCATAGTTTCTATCACTTCCCCATTTATTTTCCATAAAGTGATGGGACTGGATGCCATGATCTTAGTTTCTTGAATGGTGAGTTATAAGCCAGCTTTTTCACTCTCTTCTTTCACTTTAATCAAGAATTCTTAAGTACCTCTTTGCTTTCTGTTTGTAAGGGTGATGTCATCTGCTTATCTGAGGTTATTGATATTTCTCCTGGCAGTCTTGATTCCAGCTTGTGCTTCATCCAGCCTGGCATTTCACATGATGTCCTCTGCATGTAAGTTAAATAAGCACGGTGACAATATACAGCCTTGACATACTCCTTTCCCAATTTGAAACTAGTCTGTTGAATTTTACACTTTAGGTGGCTGTTATTAAAGTTCCCAGAGTATATGCCATAGGCTGATTCCTATTTTCAAAGTGTCTTTGGAGAGCAGAGCTCTGTGAACTCTGCTTGTTTTCTTTTCTCTATAAAGGTAACAAGTAACAAGAAGACCTCTGCAAGCCTAGCTTTTGGTATTTAGTCTTAATGGAAAGTAAATACTAATGTGTAGATAGCAGAGGCAAAATGCATTTAATGTTACTATGCATCTGAAGTGATACTGCAATAATTGGCAGTCGGTGGCTCATTGAATAAACTTGATGTTCCTAGAATAATTTCAGGAAATACATCTGTTGACATAGATATTCAGTTTTCATGGTTGAGGAATTGTGTGCACATAGGAAACATATGCTACCATACCATGCACACACTTGGTGTGACCAACAGGACTGGTGGAATGCAATCATAAAGAAGTTTAATTTTTGTTTCCCATGCACTGTCCCTTTCAGTCCACTTTGTGGTTAGTTTTCTCCTTGCTGAGGGTTGAAATCTTCTGGTCCATTTCAGACTTTGTCCCTGGCAGGTCTCTCACGTGAGCAAGGGCATCTACGTTGTTCTTCTTTTTTTTTTTTAATTGTAACAAATTCAATAAAGACTTTTTACTTTACAATATTGTGTTGATTTTGCCATACACTGACATGAATCTTCAATGGGTGTACCATGTGTTCCCCTTCCAGAACCCCACTCCCACCTCCCTTCTGATTCCATCCTTCTGGGTCATCCCGGTGCACTAGTCCTGAGCACCCTGTATCATGCATCAAATGTGGGCTGGCGATTCGTTTCACATATGATAATTTACATGCTTCAGTGCCATTTTCCCGTATCATCCTGCCCTCGCCCTCTCCCATAGAGTCCAAGAGACTGTTCTCTTTTGCTGTCTCTCATACAGGGTTATCATTACCATTTTTCTAAATTCCATATATGTGCGTTAGTATACTGTATTGGTGGTTTTCCTTCTGGCTTACTTCACTTTGTATAATAGGCTCCAGTTTCATCCACCTCATTAGAACTGATTCGAATGTATTCTTTTTAATGGCTGAGTAATATTCCATTGTGTATATGTACCACAGCTTCCTTATCCATTTGTCTGCTGATGAACATCTAGGTTGCTTCCATGTCCTGGCTATTGTAAACAGTGCTGTGATGAACATTGGGGTCACACATGTCTCTTTCTATTCTGGTTTCCTTGGT